>JAHPZR010011315.1:0-32500 GCA_019787425.1 Platygyra sinensis | reverse complement strand
CAGTTGGTAATTTGGAATCTCCTTTTGTCAGTCAAGATGTGTATCGCCACAAATTCAAAGGAAGAAAGTCAGTTATACTAGATGCGAGTCCGGAGGCAGCTCCAGCATTGAGGTAACAGCACTATATCACCACAAAGTGTTACGCCAAAATTTAACATCAAGCTGGTTTGTAGATGTGCGTTACAGATGAATTATGATAAACATTTTAACTTGAGGAGTGTGACTTTCTCAGACAGCAAATTTATATGACAAGAAAATACATCACACAGTTGTAAATAACTACTGCACATTTAACTGAGGACCAAGCCTAAGTTTATTGTGTTTTTTTTTTTAGTTATCAACAACAAGAATGGTTAAAGGTTGAGAAGATTAACACGAATTACAAATGAGATGCTTTTTATTGTTTCTTACTAATTTTTTGGTATCCAATATTTCTAGCTACAGACTTCGAATGTCCATGCTGAACTGACGGAAATCTTTTATGACAGCTATCGACAATCATAACTTTTTGCTTCTCCCCAGATTTGCAGGATTTGATGCGGTCACACTAGCCAATAATCATTTAAACGACTTTGGTTCAGAAGGTGCCACCTTCACGGCTGACGTCCTCAAAAAGACAGGAGTGAAATATTTTGGCATCACTTATGGCAAATATGACTCTCCTCAGGTACAACAATTGGCTGGGTAACTTTTGCCCTAGTGATACAGTGATACAGCCAGCGAGGCAGGTTGTCTGCTACAGGTTTACTGTTCGATTGCACATCTCTAACCCAAATTGTAATATATTTGACCTTGTGTGCTCCACAATGATGTACGTTGCTAAATAAAAGCTGCCATTTGGTCTTTCCTAACAAAAGTGCAATTTTTTGGCGTCACTTCTGGCAAACACCACTTAGCTATTTGCAAAGCGTGACCGAGGATTTGAACTCGGGACTAACGAGAAGCAAGTCCCGCCAGTGGCAAGATAGAGGCCTTGAACCCTGAACCTCCGTGGCCGGATTACAACACCAGCGCTCTAAATCACTAAATTTATTGCCCCTGCCAAAATTGGAAATCTTTTTCCTTGACTGTACTTTCTTGTATCATGTAATCTATGCTACATGACTACTTCGCCCACCAGGAGCTCACCTTCATCAAACAGACTTTTTATTAGTGGCGTGGACTAACGTCTCTTTGCTATGAGCGTACTTATTATTCTTTTGAACTCTCCTTTTATATAGGAACCTTTGATCCTGGAACGGAATGGGATAAAGATAGGGTTTCTTGGTTACTGTGACATTTTTGTCAGAAGCTCAAGAGAAAACTGCACGGAAATGAGAATGCTGTTCAACTCTGGTCCAGCTGTTTATCGAGATGACATTGCCACAAGAGACGTCAACGAGCTTAAGAAGGTTTTTCTTAGTTAAGAAATTTAGATTTACAGATCCAAACTTTGTTTTAGAACACGCGTCGTGAAATTCCACTCTTTAAGGAGCTTAAGCAACGACGACGAAGACACCGAGGACTTCGTCCCCGCAGGGGGGGGGGGGGGGATAGGGCTGTGCCGCGAAGGTTCTTAAACCCTAACCCTATTTAAGGACTAAGAAAGCGAAAATTGATACCCTTTTTAAGGCCCAAACACGAAAAATGACACCCTATTCAAGGCTATTAAACCCCTGTTACAAAATCATTTTGTTAATACTTAGAAGAGACTTCAAGTTCAAACAAAAACATTCGTACAGGCGGGCGTTTTCACGCTCCAGTAATAGACAATACAATTTAGCTACCCTATCTAAGGACCACACTAGGAACAAAGTTAGCAAAGGGTGAAAAAAAAGATACCCTATTTAAGGACCGAGAACCTCAAAAACCATACCCTATTCCGCGGCACGTACCTATATAGCCCATATATGGGAGTACCCCCACCCCCCTCCCGCAGGGACTACGTCTAGGAAAAAATGAATTTATATTTTACCAGCGAAATTCGCGATTGTTTTGATCAGTTCGGTACACAATGGTTCTAAAAACGTGCTTAAGCTAAATGGAAATACGAAAAGTGTTCGCCGTCGTCGTCCACGTTCTGTAAACGACGCAGAAGTTGGTCATTTCACCTTATTAGGGAGTTTAAGAAAACCACGACGGTAACGGCAACGGAAACATCGCTAAACAAAAGGCTTAATGAGCAGAACAATGGTTCTGCACGTGCGTTCTAAATATTTGTACATTTCTTTGCCGTCCGGCTCTGCAAAACAACAACGTGAAATGACCAATTCTGCGTTGTCTGAAGAACGTGAACTACGACGGCTAATTTTTAAAATTCTTTCATATTTATTGCGGTGTCCCAATCAGCATGATAAGATGCAAGTTTTTGCAAAGTTTAAAACAATTCTGCAAAGGGGATTCAGAGCCACCTTAAATTTTCGAAAATTTAAGGTGGCTCTGAACCCCCTTCGCAGAATTTCTTTTAACGTTGCAAAAAGTTGTATCTTATCATGCTGATTACAATTCGATAATAAATAATGGGGCGCACCGAGCTCGTTTTCGAGTTATAAGCGCTTAAAGCTAACATTAAGGATGTTTTTAGCAGGTCATACTGTTGCTATGGTAACTTATTGTGCCACAAACTTAACAGCAACTTGCTGTGTACATAAACAGTAGTCGTCAGATTTCGCTGGCCTTTTCCACGTTGGAAAACACTATTGTCGACATTTCATTTTTTACTCTAAAGGCAGACGTAGACATCATGGTCGTCCTTATGCACTATGGCGACGAGCTAAATTTAAGGCCTCTTCCCTACCAGCTTCATATAAACAAACACCTAATGTCTCTTGGTGTGCACATGATCATTGGATCACATCCGCACGTGTTACAACCACACACTGTGAGAGGCAACAGGCTGATAGCAAACAGCCTGGGCAATTTCTTGTTTTACCCTAACCATCCGCCTTCTGGCAGCGATCCGGTAAGTCAGCAGAACTTTTAAACTGAAAATAACTGTGTAAATTAAAATTCCTAAACAGAAAGGATCGCTTACAATTATATGAGCCAAGTGACCCTAGGCAATAATACGGGCTAAATATGAGCGAGCAGTTTTTGCCGAGGTGTACAAAAAGAGTGAACAATAGTACAGTGTAGTAAACCCATAAACCTGCGTGTTCCGATCGTTGTTGTTGTTGCGTTTTCAGCGGTGTTATGGAAGATTTGGCATGAAATCCGATGACCTCTTGATGGAAACGTACGAACACTTCGTTCTTGGAAACAGCGAGGACTTAAAAGCGACCCAGATGCTAAAGGTTACCGTCTCAAGGTGAAAATTAATCAACATTTTAAGAGGTGTATTTTAAAACCCTAATTTAATTTTTGCTGGGAGAAGTAGTGCCTGGGCTATATTAAATGTTTGGTCAGGTGTTTTAACTTTTTTGTGTCAACGATTTTTTTTCATAGTAAATTTTGCAAACTTAGAGGTTTTCAGTTGAGACTGAATTATGTTTCAATGGGATATTGTATTTTGTAAGGATACTAACACTGTTTCTGGTATTTCCGATATACAAAAAAAAATTGATATCCGCAAGATGGCAGATCCAGTGATGGTGGATGTCTTCACGGTGACGTCATTCGGGAGTGACAAAATTTGCACGTGAAAGATTGGTTGCTTGTATGCTGCGTAAGCATGATTACTTTGGAGTGAAACTTAAATAGGGTAATAGCTCAAAAGGATACAAACAAAGATTAAAATCTCTTTTGATCAGTCTTCTAGCACCTTTTTCTTTTTCAGTTCTTATTTATTCAGCTTTGCCATCAAAATATTTATTGCTCCAGAAAATATTTCAGGGAATATATATTTTTTAACTTTGTTAATTCTATGCTTCGTATTAATTTTTTAATTGTATTTTCCAGTGTTTGGAATGTGGCAAGCAAAGGTATCTGATCTCGTGTTTGATACACTTAACTGCAAGCAACCTGGAATCTCTATATAGTATTGTGGGCTTCCTTTGATGACGGCGTTTGTCCGGCTTTTGAATTTTTTTTCTTGTTCTTGCTGTTTTAGGAACGGAGTTGTAGATGCAAAATACCTGCCACTGGAAAATAGCATTTGATCCGAAAACCAAGCGAATTTCTCCTGAGGTCAAAAAGAATGCGAAATGGATCACTGTTTTGGGAGCCGAGGAGGTTGATGCCGATTGAAAATTGTAGCACTTAACGGGACGGTTGCAGGTCCACCGACTTGATTTGCAAGAATTCGAATCCACCGCAAGAAAAAAGATGGCGGCTGTATATTTTACCACAATACCTTGCGAACCAAACTAAGCCCACTGGGCATATAGAAAGATATGGTTTTAACGGCAGTCGTTCCTATACTAACAGCATCGCTCTTGTCGAGTCTGATTGACTTACAATTTTTCTCTGTGTTTTTATACGCTCTTATAGAGTTTTCGTGCGCAAAGCATTGGAGGTAAATGTACCAGTCACCATCTTTTTCCTTACGGTGGATTGAAACTGAGTTGAATATCTCTTTGTATTGTATCCAACGATAAGCAAGAACTTGATTACCAATTAAACCGTTGTTATTAAAAATTTCGACCTGAACAGTCCCTTTTGTGTTTGATTATATTCAAAAATATTTTCTTAAATAGACGGAAACCGATCAGGGAAGCTGACTTCATACACGTTTGCGGTTCAGGCTTGAATCAGTTGGCAAATGTATTAATTAACAATTAGACCCGTAGCCCGAAAGGGCCAAGGGTCAATGGCAATGAGGCAGTTAAGCCTAAATGGGCTATTAACCCGTGGCCCTTGAGGTCGAAGAGTCTTATTGTTTTAGTATCATCCGGCTAGTTGGGCAGAAAAAAGCAATAATAAAATTAGCAAATGCAAGTTGAAGAAAGATTTATTTGGGAATAAAACGAAAGAAAACCGGCGAATTTCGCTACTCGATGACTATTACTAATAGTCCTCTAGTAGCGTAGCCAATTAAAATGCAGCATGCAGGATTTGCATTGGTCCACTAGTTGGGTGATACTACGATGTGAGAATACTATACAGACATATTTCAAACGTAACTGAAAGACGTTTATTCTAATTACAAACATATACAGTGAAAATTTAATTAAGAGATTATCAAATATGCTTTACAAGGATAAGACAGACGATAAAAGTAAAACATGATCGTATATATACAAACTTTATGGCCAGCAACTTGAAGGACATAGGAACTGTAGGGTAAAACGCACAGGTTTCAAGTTACCGTGCGAGTCAACAGCCGTGAACATTTGATAAGATTCAGACAAGCCAATTTTCTACTGAACAATCACAGTAAAGTTTACGACACGCAAACAAACCTCAAAACCACAAACTAATTACTGTTTGAGGTTTAGTTTTCTCTCGCATAGCTTAGCTTTTACCTTGCTACATAATAACATTCCGTAAATTATTCTTTTGTTCAAGTTTATCCGGCTGAGGGGCTCAATAGAATGGTGGCTTTTCTGGCTTGTGATAAATATCTTGGTGTTTTTACTCTAACGTTTTATTTATTTTCCTTATGGTTAACAGAAATCCGAGAATCTATTTAATAAACGTTGTTTTAAAAAGTGAAAAATTAGTTTGATTAGTGTAACAAAGTAATGACAAAAGGAACTCGAGATTAGAGATTTAGAGCAGAAATACTACTAAAGCCGCCTCGAATAAACTCAAAAACTGATGTAATAATCAAGTTTGAACAAGCCAGAAAAATTTATTTCCCTTGTCACAATACTTCAATATAAGTACATTCGAAGCTCAAAGGAATACATGTATAATCAAAACACAAGGACAATATACGGTAGATCATCTCAAACAAGCTTTGGGAATTTGCTTTCGTTGATAACAATGTTTTTCGTTCGAAATGAGTAAACTTCATTGCTCTTTCAATACTCTTACCATAGTGATATTACTGTTTGCGAGAGAATTTGATTTCAAATAAACCGGCGGCATAAAACGCAGCCCTGGAATAAACAGCGCACTCGAGTCACAAAAAAAACTAGTCGCCGCGGCATTTAATCGAGTAAATACGGTAATGTTTTTTTTACGCTTTTTACACTTTTTACACAAATTTTAACGTGTAGCGGTTGAATTTCTTTACATTTTTATCTCTAACTGCTAATTTTTTTTGGCCTGTTTTACGGCTAAAAGTTACCCCAGTGAGATCCGTTTTGTTGTTTTTTTTTTGTGTTTTTTTTTCAAGGACATTTATTAACACTTAAACTCACTTAATTACAAATCTCTGTTTTAGTTTTTAGTTACAAAAAAAACTACATTACTTTTTACCATACATACCACTTACGATGACTACATTCCTTTAACAGTTTAATGTACAGGTGATCGTGACTACTTTTGTTTTTTGTTTTTTGCTTGTTCATGTTGTTTGATTTTCTTTTTTTTAGTTTTTTCTTTATTTTTTTTTTGTCGTTTTTCTTTTCTAAGTTTTTTATATTTCGGAACTTTATATTTTCAAGGACGCCATTTTTCCTCGTGTTATTTTATTCCCATTCTCCAAACGGATAGGATCGACAACGTAATGAAGCTGATATGTGTGATGAGGCCAAAACTTTAGACATACTTAGAAATATGAGTTTGGTTCGCCTTCCTTCACTTCAGAGCTGACCAAAAAAAGCAGTTTCCTTGGCAGTTAAGGTTAAATCTTTCAAAGCATTTTTATTCTCTTTACTTTGATGAAACAAAAGATTAAAAACCGGGAAAATTCGATGGCCACTCCTAAAACGCTTTCGTGCAACTTGAGTGTTTTGTTTGAACATTGAAATGTGTGCAAGTCTGAAGTTGACGTTCAAGAGCCAAAGACTAAACGAATTGATTTCAGGACGAACTTTAATTAGAAATAAGGGTAATTAGAAGTAGCTGTAATTTAAAATTTTAAGTATCATCAACTTAATTTTTGGAGATATCTTGCTTTCATGAAGATATATGGCAAACGATCTTTTAAAAGCAGGTGTTAAATCGCAGCGAGAGCAGGTTTATCTGAGAAGAACAAGATAGGACATTATTACACTCGAAAATAGCAGCAACTTATGTCATGTGGCGCTGATGCGAGGGTGATATTAATCATGTGTTTATGTGCTTATACACAAAACCATTGATTGGACAGAATTCGCGTAGTTCTGAAAGGCACTGTATGTGTTCTAAGAACACATACAGTGAGAACACATGCGGTGAGAACACATACAGTGTTTTCTGTATGCGTTTTCAGCACCAACCCCCGATCGCTGAGAACACATTCAGTGCCTTTCAGAACCACGCGAACTCTGTCCAATCAACGGTTTTGTGTATAATTTCGTTGCCATCAATTATTTCTTAGGAATAAGAAACCTAATTCTTATTTAACGGGTGCAGAATGTCGCGTCTGTAATTCGTGATTGGTAGAATTGGAAGGTTTGCATTTTGTTTGTTGTCGTCGTAATTATGACGACAGCCAAACACGACATCTTTAATTAGGGATTGAACGGCCTCAGGGCCCGCGTATTAGGACCAAACTTGCCTCTATTTCATGTTCCTCCTGTGAAGTGTCCTTAATTAGTAGAGGGGTGTTACCTCTCAGCTAGCTAAATTTTAAATCGCTAATAATTTTTTGTATTGTACTGCATTGCATTGTATGTTATTGTATTGAATGGCATGGTTTGTTCTTGTAGATAACATAACGTGTGCTCTGATTGGCTAATTGCATGGCCTTATTCTCCCATAATGTCCACGGGCCAATTGCAAAGAAGAAAGCCATATAATAAATAACTTATTAAACTAGGACGTTCAGTTTTACGGGAAAATCTCAAACCGCCACCTTGCCGTCTCGCTATCGCTTGGTCAATAAGGCAAAGTCTCGATCTGAGATTTTCCCGTAATATAAAGACCTCACTCTCGGTTAATAAGTAGTTAGTATTGTGGACCTTCCGGCTGATTCATCACCCTCTCGCAACTTGTGCTGATTTCCCTGCTGTATACATTGTTCTCACATTCCAATTCCCTATTCTAATCTGAGTTCTTGGGGTCACCAGTGGTTTGTTAAGCTCCTGAGCATCCTCTCGGCTTTGGCTCAAGGGCGTCATTCGTTGCCTGTCCAAGCAAGGTACGCGTTGGACCCAAGGGAAGGTTGCCTTCGAGTGTTAAAGGTTTCTGTTTCGGGTGATTGGCCCACCGCCTAACCCCCAACCTGGAGGACCAGGGGCTGTTTTTTGTCTGGCCTCTATCCCCTTGACCATTCCGGCATGGTTATACCTGCCAGGGACTAGAGTCCCAGCCGGCACAGCTCTCAGGGTAATTGAGACACTCAAGCCTCACCACCGCTACAAGGTGACAGCCCAAGGGTGAGGAGTTAGTATTGTACTACGATGTATTGCACTGCATGCGCATTGTAATGTATAGAGCTGGACATCAGCCATCTTGGGTAATCGAGCGGTGTCTAGAACTTTCCTAGATTTCATAAAGACTTAAACTCACCGGAACGTTTAAAGCATATTTCTGAAAATAGATCACCAAATAGGTCTTTTTGATGCAATAATTGAAAAGTGGAATTTTCTATTTTTGCTGTTGTGGTATTCTCCCCTGATATTTAGAGGCATTGTATTCTTGTTTGTTAGGGAGTTTATCAGCAGACCTGCCCTGATTCAGATTGTCAAAGCAACTGCTGCCACTCTGCCCTCTGTCAAAATGGCGGCACATGTCGTGACGTATGTCATGCCAACAAGAGGAGATACAGCTGCACATGTCCCGAGGGATTCTCGGGACACAGGTGTCAATTCAAAGTCCGATCATGCAGAGAAATCCTGCTGGGTGACAAAGTAAAAACCAATGGACTCTACAGAATTTTTGACGGAGAAGACGTCTTGTTCCAGGCCTACTGCGATTTTGATTCTGAGCCTAATTTCGCATGGACTCTGATCATGTCTTACCGTTTTGGAAGCATTGACATATTCAGGGGAAAACCGTTGTATCTGGACATGGAAGTCAACCAAGATGCACATCAATGGGACGGGTATCGCTTGTCACTATCCCGTATGCAGTCCATCCGGAACTCGTCCACTCACTGGCGAGCTACCTGCAACTTCGCAACCACGTCAATGGACTATCGGGACTACATTCGCACGTCGTTTGTCAATACCGATTTTCTTGTAACCCCTGATGCTGCAGATCGTTGCATTCGGTACGAATATGTCGACATTCGAGGAAAAAGTTGCCAAAACTGTACTGTCTACTCCCCGTACTCTTCCATCTATGATTATCATATTGATAGCTGGTGGGACAATTTCTGTGACTTTACGGCGAGACCTGGGGGAGTCATGGACGAAGATAACTTTGGCTTTTATGGTACATCGAACAGCGCATTCGGGTGCTCGTCTACTCAGGCCTCCACAACTGAATACTGGATTGGTGGCCTTAAATAAAACATTCTTGTCGTTATGCACTTCTAAGGTGTGGGACGGGAATACTCTTTCGGTTCTATTGTTAATCTACTTGTTTTAGTTCTTTCGATTTCTTATCAGCCTTTTCCGAAGTTCTTTCGAATTCCCAGTTTGCATCCAAACTTGAGCATGGTTTCATTATAAACTAGACGTTCCTGATGAGTCACGCCAGTGTTCTGTCTCCGTTGGTTTTTGAAAGCCCTTATCAAGGTCAAGGATAAATCAATGGCTACAGGGTGTACTCAGGTGCGAGTATACGCTTGGTGTAGCGCTGATTCAGCCGAAAAGAGTCTGGAAAGAGTGGCAAAACCACAAGTGGGATTGGGTCCTCGCAATTTTCGCGTCACGATGGAGTCGACATATTTCGAGAAAACACAAAAATAAGAGGAAAACAGGAGACAGTGAAAAAGAGACTCATTGTTGTGTACAGAAATGCCGGAATTTAATCCAGTAGTATAATACGTAGTTGTTAATTTTTTCCATTTTTATCCATTGTGGGCTGTAGTCTGGCAGCCGAAAGCTCGAATACTTTAACTTTATAAAGTCAGTGAACGGTTTATAAATATTTCACATGTTCTCTCCTGGTTACGGTTCCCTCTGTTTTTAAAGGATTTCTGAAGTTGAGAGGGATAAAAAAAAAATAGCTCAAGAGGAAATTCCTTAGGTGTAAGGCCTATGGACCTCTTTACACTAACCCAGGTTAATTTTTAAAAGCATCGGTTGAATCACCGCTGAGAGTGCTAAAAATAAACAGACTGCAATAGGTTGTGGTTTGCTTCGAGCCTGTCCCAGGTCAGCCTTTCTGCAGACCAAAAAACTGAAAACTTGGGCTAGAATGATTATAAAAGCAAAATCAAGCAAACATGGTTATTTGAGTGAAATTTCAACCCCGCTTAGCTTTGGCTCAGTTTATACGCCTAAGAAGTGAAAACATTTCAGCCCTCTAGCCGAGGTTGTCAATGGTCCCTTGCTGCAGCTGGCGCGCCTGAAATTTGAATTGACCTACCAGGACTCGGAGCGGGAGAGGGGGGGAAGTTTACAGAGTTCCGAAAAGGGATTTACAATTCCCAAAACCATATCAGATTGTAAAAGTGAAGTATGAAACAGTTAGTGTCTCCAAGCTTCCAATTTAGCCCCCAAAATGCGTCACAGGCATCCGGCATGACAATTCATTCGCAGTATCGCCAGGTAGGATAATGCTTGTCTTATTTTGCAAAAAAATGTGTTGTTCCTCGTCAAATCAAACCCGGAGTTCTCAACTTAACTAATGGAAGAGGCCAAAGCAATTTTAGTATTGCTTTTAACATGAATTTTTGTTAGCTTCGAAGAAAAAGGCTATTATCGTGTTGTTTTGATTGCTTCTCGTACTGTAGACTTCAGCAGGGCGTACAAGGAAGGGAAGTATGTACACTTTTTTTTTTCATGAGAACGTCTAATTTTGGAGCTGAGGCTGAACATTGTTATATTTTCTTTTTGCGTTCGGAGGCTGAAAACCTTCTTAAGATGTTCTTAAATTTATATGGTGCACTTTGTATCACCTGATGACTAATTGATGTGGAAGTTATTTTGGAATAGTTAACAATTATTCACCGAAGTGGAGGTGAATAGTGATGGATATTTACCGAGCAGCGAAGCGGCGAGGTAAAAATGACCGCTTTCACCGACACTGAGGTGAATAATTGTTTTAGTATATACCACACAAGCTGAATAACTAGCGGTCCAAAGAGTAACTTTACTTGTGACAATATGCCGACAAAAGCCATTTTGTTTTTCTTCGGCTGCTCGGAGGTGAATAGCCCGGAGTACTTGGCTAATCACCACGAGCTAGCCAATCAGCGCACGCGAAAAGCACTATTCACTTGTGTGGTATATACTAAATATAAATAAGAACTGCTGATTTTTAAGGGGGTGGGGTGGGGGGGAGGGGGTTCATTGATTTTCCAGCTTTTACCCAGCAAGTTTCACTGTTTTAGTTAGGTTCCCAGCCAGCTGAATTTAAGGACGTTCGGGTGGGTTTTCGCGCCCAAAATTTCCCACGAACAGACTTTTTTAAAACTTTGACTGCAGGTAGAAAATGATAAGATTATATTAAAAACGTATATTTTGTTGAATTTCGACTCGGTGCGCGCCCTTGAAATACATGACGTGGCACGCGCGTGTCTAAGGGCCTGTTAGTCCAGTCCCTGAACACTCTTCTTTCTTCCCGCCGCCTATAGGGGCTGAACCCGGGGGGGGGGGGGGGGGCGAAAGAAGAGTCCAGGATAACTTGCATGCGCATGCCCAGAACGAACCAATCAAAAATTACCAGGTCCCAACCACGCTGCTTGCGTCAATGTGTCGCGCAATGCCTTTTTCAGCTCTGAAAAAAAAAAACATTTTCTTTGAAATTGATATTGTGGTAAAAAAACAAACACATAAAATGGAAATATGGTTTATCGTAGTCTGTACTCTTATCAACGAGTACTCGTCATTACTCTTTTCCCAAACATTTTTTTCGTATTGTTTCTGCATGTTGATCGAGTTTGCAAAAGTTTTTGTCTGGCGCGTGCAAGTAGCTCATTTGCATAATGCAGCGCGTGCACTTTCAAGTCCGAGTCGTTTTCAGTTGTCAACAAATCTTGGCAAAGATTTATTTCGTTATCTTTGATATTATTATGGTAAAAAACAAATCGAATGTGGTTTACCGTGGCACTGGTGAAATTCCACTGATGTGGGATTAATTGACATGTTTTTAATCAATCTGAATGCAGATATTGTTATTCAGAAAATTGCGCCACGAGCGAAATCTGGAAAGTTCTTCCAAATATGGTTTTTTCCCCCGATTTTGGGGGAAAAAAATGGCGGCGTTCTGAGCATGCGCATGCAAGTTATCCTGGACTCTTCTTTCGCCCGCCCGGGTTCAGCCCCTATAGGCGGCGGGAAGAAAGGAGAGTTCAGGAACTGGACTAAGGGCCTGTTCACATGGAGGTGGGGGACCCCAGGGAGGTGAGGTCCCCCGCCTTGGCGGGGTTACCAATCTCTCCATACAATCTCTCTTTTTTTCTTGACTGCTTTCACATGAGAGATGGGGTACCTCACCTAAACTGGTTGCCCAGTCAGCCGTGCCAGGTAACCCGCTTAGGTGGGGTAAGTTTTCTCTATGTGAATGCTGAAGGTGGGGTGGGGTGATGTTTAGCTGGGTATTTATCCATTATAAAACCAATTGAACGGCTGACCGGAGGGCTAAAAATGTTAAATTCAATGCCCAATATTTCGGTTAGACAGGACTAACCTTTCTCAGGGGCTACACTAAATGGAAAGGATTTTGAGCAGGGCCTGTCGGCAATGTACACAAAGATACGCCGATGTTTAGTTTAGCGATTAATTTCTTCGACGACTTTGGGCTTGAAAGGCTCACTGAGCCAGAAAAGCCCTTGAATGAAATGAGCAGTGACTGTAAATAACAGCTTGACAAAGAACTGACGACCTCTTTTTAAAGAAAGGTTATCACTGAGTAAAAGAAACAATCTGGAAGCATTTGGAAACCCCACCCCAGCGCCCCGGGGTTATACATATTGCATGTGAAGGCCAGCTTTCTTTTACCACAGGTGGGGTACCTCACCTACCTGGGGTCCCCCACCTCCGTGTGAACAGGCCCTAATGCATAGCGAGCGCACAAGAGATGCACATTGTAGCAATGGGCGCGAACGACGGCGCGAACGTCTGTAAAGGGGCTACGTCACGATATTTTGAGTTATTTTGATCATCAAAAAATTTACATTTAAATTGAAAGAAACCTGAAAATAACACTTTGGAAAGATGGGGAAACACTAAAGAGGTAATAATAAACCATAACGGAACAAGGATGGTTAAGGATGGAGAAGATTAACACAGATTACCAACGAAGAAATCGAGAAATTTAGGCTAAATTTTTCAAACCGTTTAGCCGTGACGTAGCTCCTTTGAGGCCGAAGAGAATACCAAGGAGGGGATAATTTGAGGAGCGGCTTCGCTGAGTACTCCTGATTTTCCTAGTACTGTACTTTGTCTTTGAAGTTCTCTCCGGCTGTCATTAGTCCCTCGCCCGTTTTTACTCAGTTCATCAATGGAGGGAGGACTAGGCCGAGATGGCCAGGCTGCTTAGAAAATGGTTCTCTGACACTTCTCTGACAGTGGAGTTGTTTGATGGTTGGCTGAGCAAAACTTGGAGAATACAATTTGTCTACAGGCTTTGGAGTAGAATTAACATGTCTGACAAGGTTTGAACTTATGCTGTTGTTCGTTTTTACTACGGTTACGATTCCCTCTTATTTCATGTAAGCTTACATATTGTTGTCTAGTTACACCCTGTTAAGTATATAAACCCGGCCCTCACCGGTCACCCGGCGTGAGATCGAAAATTGTCCGTGAACATTTAGTTTCAGCTTGTCTTTTAATTTAATTTTCGAGTTCCGGCAGAAAGCTATGAGCTTCAAAAGGACGGTTAATCTACATTGGACAACCCTGGGTCTTTTCCATTCTGCAGGGTTAAAAGAAAACCAATAGGCCATTTCCGAGTTCCCTTGTGCCTCTGTTTCAAAGCGAGTCGTGCGAAACCATTCTTATGAAAATGACTGATTTGCATGAAAATGAAACTACACGCAGAACTCATTTCAGACCTCTCAAGTCTCACGATTTTGTTGTGAGACTCACGGTTTTCAGTTCAATCTCACGGTCTCACGACAAGACAGACAAATCTCACGATAAATAGAGGCGCAATCTGACAGAATAAAATTTTGTTGTAAGCTTATAATTATTTCATTTTTGGCTTGCCTAGGTGAGTTTCTTGCGCCAGTTCTGTGCGATCCATAGTTAAACTTAACAAACCGATACCCAGCTGTTCAGTCCATGACCATTTATTATTCAACTTTCATACACTGTACGAATTCCGATTTTCTGATTGGTTGATTTGTACCTTGGGATACTGGATTGTGATGAAACAAATTCCTTGACGTCATTTTCATGGTGTAATATCCGTGGTGTAAATTCATTACACCACTGTCATTACACCATACTACGGCTGACTCAAAGTTTGACGATTTTTGTTTGCAGTGTATTCAATTTGAATGATAAAAATGTTAACGCACTCATTGCTCGTGAATTATCAAGATTTTCCTGCACTTGTTCACTAACAATGAACTCGAAATTTTCAATACTGCACTGGGCGGCCTCGTGCAGTATTGAAATTTCTTGTTCATTGTTAGTGAACTCGTGCAAGTAAATCCCAATAATTCACTCGCTGAGTGCGTTAACCTGTAAATATAGCACTTGTTCCAAATTAGGTAATCATTACCAGTCTCTCACATCTTAATCACGTATTCAAAAATGGCGGAAGTTGCTGATGAACGTAATGAAATTATAAGCAGGAAAAAACACTTTCTCTTAATTAGAACCTGTGTATACTTGGTTTTGTCTGCCGGTCGATCAATCTCCCGATTTTTACTGAAATCTCCTGATTTTTTTCCATCAGTCTCCAGATTTTCGGTGTTTTGAGGTTGAGAGGTCTGACAGTCATTTTCATATGAAAGGTTTCACACTTAGACTCATTTTGAAGCAGAGGTGCAAGAGAACTTGGAAATGGCCTATTAAATAACAGGGCTCGAGACTAACGGTAGCCAACTAGCCACAGACTACTAAAAATTCCATTTTGGCAAGTGGATTTTGCGCTTCACTAGCCAATTTGGCTAGGGAAAATTTGTGAGCACTAGAGGCTCAAAGGAAACCAAATAAAAGTTACTTTCAAAACGAAATTTAGTCAAAGCGTGCAGAATTTAAATCATTGGCTGTAATAAATATCATACATAATTTACTGGCCCAAACAAGAACTTTAAATAACTAAAATGCGAAAGAACGATTGACTTTTTTGCAACGAATGGAATGAATTATTGTGTTCACGAAAAATTGTGAATCGGCATTTTGAAAGACAGGAATGTTTTGCGACGGCCGGTTGCAACGTGCTGTAAAAATTTTTCACAGAAGCGAAAACTTCAGTTTTTGTTGTTGTACGACGCCTATAATAATAATAATCATAAAAATTACAATTTCCTCGATTGTGATTGGTTTAAAAAACTCCTATTTCCCACTAATTCACTTGTCAAGCTGTTATTGGACAGTTTGTTATCGGACACCTTGTTATCGGACAGTTCAATAAGCCAATCACATTCAAAGATGTAGTTAAAATTAACCAATCACATTTAAAGTTGTGGTTTAAATCAACCAATCACAACCTTGGTTTCAATCACCATAGAAACAAGTGTACAAACTCCTAAATTGGGGCCTTATTCAAAATGGAGAATTTTTTCCCCTTGAACAATGATTATGTTTTAGAAGACAGAAGTGATTTATTTTATCCTATGGCACAAATGTTTATGCGAACTATCCAGACGAGTTCCTTTGTGGATATGTTAACATGTTCAGATGAAGTTCAGCCATCCACAGCATTGTTTATCGCTTCGCAACAACCGCGGCAAACGGAGGTAAACATCCACCCGGCTGTAATACCACTGCACAGTACGCTAGTATTTCCTCCCTCGAAAATCCTCATTTTGTTCAACAAAATCAAAATACAGGAACAATGACAGTAGACCAAGCCAAGTTTTCCCCTTGTATCAGACGGAGAAATTTCAGAAATAAATAATAGTAAAACCACAGCCTCCAAAAAATCGCTCGAGCAACTAAATCATGGATGGCAGCATAGGTAGAACGTTGTAAAGCCAAACACATTAATGCATTTAACTGCCAGTGAAAGACGAGAATTGTTTCACATTGCTAGCGGATACGTGCCTGTACAATCCAGCTCGATATTTGCGATTTCTTCGACATTCCCTTTGCACAGTTCGGTGCCTGCAGCTTCAGCAAATCCACCAGCTGTAGGAGAATGTTCGTCCAGCAGTTCCAATCAGTTCAAACCAAGTTTCTTCATTAGCGAATGTGGCAGAATTCACCGGTATGCCGTCGTCCAAATACAGCATGGCTACAAAAATCTCTCGGCGCCATTTTAAATTTTCAATAAACAGTTCAGTGTGTTAAAAAAAACACCAGCAACTTAAGAAAATCCCCGTCCCAAAAAGCCAAGGAAACGAAGAATCATAATTGACTCTGGCTCTGATGTTTACAACTTGAAGTGAGCTGTCTATTGACTCAGCTTAAAAACCTTGAATCTTGCTGGAAAAACTGCCCTGGCAAGCGTTCGGAATTTTAACCAAATTCCGCAAAGTTCTGCGCAGTTGAGCGTTTTTCATGCATGGTTGCGTTTTTGACTGACATAAGACTTGTTTTTCGCTCGTCACTTGGCAACCAGCAAATCCATTTTGACTGTTGTCGATTTCAGAGCGACATTAAATGCAAATTTTCCCTTTATTTCATAACTTTGCTATTCTTCTTTTCTCGGAAATTGTAATTTTTATGATTAATTGGTAATAAGACTTCGTGTCGTCCAATTCTGTCTGTAATCATACTCGTGATAAACAAATCGGACCCCCGCTGCGCGGTCGTCCGATTTTGTTATCACTCGTATGATTACAGACCGAATTGGACTCCACTCAGTCCTATTAATTACCATTACTTATAACATTGTTGCCTTACATTGTATGGTTTTGACGGTGATTTTTGAGAATCAAGGGTCCATACTGGCAAGCTACACAGGCTAGCATTACTTAGCCTGCGTTGCAGACAAACTAAACCCGGGGTTTAGTTTGTCTGCAACGCAGGCTAGCATTTACTTGACTTGATGTGATGATGGATATTTAAGTGTCTGGCTAGTAAAATTTGTTTTGGCTACTGAATCAAACCTGTCACTAGCCACTAGGGCTAGCAAACTAAAAGTTTAGTACTCGCGCCCTGAATAAGCTTGCATGTAGTTAGTTTTTTACATATCCTTTTACTGACTTAAGAGCATTTCATTAAAGCATGAGACTTACTTTTATGCTTCCCTGTCCGCAAGAACTTTATGCTAGCCCACATATAGAGCCACACTCCCATATTGTCTTATCCATATATGGTTATGTCCTATCCGTATATGGATATGTGGGCTAGCATGACTTCCGACTTCCCTGTCCTAGCCAAGATATACATGTCAGGGGTGGATACAGATCTAGAATTTTTCTTAAGGTCATTCCCCTGTATTGCATTGCGCATCCCTACTGCGCATAATTTTTACGCGTGATTAGCGCGCGCGCATTAGAAAATGGCGTCTTTTTCTTTACGACTGGACCTCGCCGAAGAGGTAAATCGTCATTTTCTCGAAAACGACTACGGTGACCTATCATTTTTTTCTGTCGTTTTGAATTGAGTAGTAAATTTCTCTATGTAAAATAAATATGGGCCAATTCTCAGTGTTGAGAAAAAAACAATCGTCGGAAACGTGAATTGAGCAGGCAATGTGGTGCTATTATAAGGATTTATATGGTATAAACGAGGTGCTGTTGCTCCTAAACGAACATGGGAACCCCTCATTTTTATTTCCAAATTTAAGTTCCTATAATATAAATAATCATTGGCAAAGTTTGTGAAAAATCTCAGTGTAGGTTCTATTTCAGTGGAATGACCTTGAGAGGGTGTGCGGCACTTGGGAATGGTGTAACACCAATAAACCACATAGCAAAAGATACAGTGATGTCACCCATTGTTATTAATATGCCAACCAGAGAACTATTGGCTGGTGAAACAAAGAGTTCTTTTGTTTAACGTTTTCAACATTTAAATAGCAAGAACAATGTTTGTAAACAAATATCTTCACTATAGATTTTCGGAGAATACCAGTATTTTAGAAAGCCGCATGTAATCTTGGAGGGGAGGGGGTGCAACCCCAGCACCCTCCCCCCTAGATCTGTCCTGCATTTAGGTACACTTGTTTGTTGATACAGCGTCTCTGAAGAAAAAGGTAAGAGGGCAAATATGATATCAGTTCTGTACTCGGAAACAGTTCTAATCACTGTTTACGGAGGTGTCAAAATCCACGAAGTAACACGCAGATAACAGCGGAAATCATGTAGACTTATGACCGCTAAAAATTTGCCATGGCACGTCTAACGGCTCAACTTTTCTTAAAATTCCTCCTTATAACACAGCATGAAGTGCCCTTCATATTAAAACACGAGCGAAGCGACAAAAAGGTCGAGTAACCGAACAGAGAACAGTACAGATGTCACAAACCGTCGAAGTCGTGTAAGCTTATCAACCGCAATTTACACAAACCACCGCTACAATTACAAGACGCCAGATTTGTTTTGGTTGGTATTTTCACTGTCCTGCATATTTACGGACTTAATTATGCATTATTGCCGATCGAACCAATCAGTGCTCATGACCAGATGCGGGACAGATTTTCGTCATCAGTATGGAATTTTCTCTGGTGAATCGCAGACGTCCTTCACGTGAAACGCCACTCGGGCCGGGAGCGAAGAAGGACGGCTGTTTTCGCAAGCTAATTTCAGGTGATCCTCACCCTCTATTTCTGTATTTTAAAATGATTTACTTAATATGTCCTCACAATACCATACATTATGCCTTGAATCAAAATCAATTTGGGTTTTGTCATAAGTTATCCGTGTCTCATCAGTGAGTTGTGTGTTTTAGTGTGTTACTAAATATCACCCGAGGAACTCATAAATTTTTTTCTTTTTCATATTATATTTTTTTTGCCAAAAAGACTCCCCTAAATACCGGTACACTACTGTGTGTATGTCTCACTTTTGACATGTAAGTCTTCTGCGACAAATCAATTTGTGATCTGTGAACTTTATTCTGCAAACTAAAGTACATGTATTGGTATAGCTTAGCACCAAAAACTGAAGTTTTTACTTGTCATGTATATAATAGGCCTTTTGCAACAGTTTGGTCACGTGACCGATAATTTCTAAACTTTTAGCTACAGCAAAATGAATTTCAGAGCTGGAAAGAGCCTGTTTTAAATAACCAGGACACCAATTTTCAGACCAATGCCGTATAAGGTTGAGATTTAATGACGATTTGAATATTGCAAAAATTAGAAGGTTTTGTATGGAAGCGAGGAAAGCTTTGCCCTCCAGAAACCTTTTCTGTTATTAATCACTACCAAAAGAAGCTGCTGGCATATAACCATTGGAGATAGAAAGAGGGGTAAAATATTAGGAAAAATGGAAATTTCTAGGCCCTTACACCGAAAGGCAAGATTTTATGGCAGCTTGAAAAACTTGCAAAATTACAAGGATTGTATGGAAAACCACTGGAGCGTGACTGGAGGGCAAAGCGACTTCTTCTCATACAAATCCTTCTAATTTTAACGTCCATAAAATTCCCCCTTAAAAGATATCGCCCTGAAAAATTTACACATGATCAGCTTATTTGGAACTGTTCTTTCCATTTCTGATAACCATTATGCAGTACCAATGATTCTCAGTGTGTTTCTTGAAAAGGGCACGTTCCACATGGACCAACTGTTGCAAAAGGCCTAATTAAACAATAGTCTGAGCAATTTTTCCATGTTTTACATAGCTTCACTCTAAACATGAGGAGGGTTGGGAGAATCCAAGACAGTTACACATAAGGTTTCAGGCAAATCATGAAAAAATGCCAAAAAGCCGAAAACCTAAATAGGAATTACATTAGCATGTAATTATCATCGGCTTAGACAACATTCACAACACAGCACTTATAGCGGAAATATCAACATGTAATATGCAGGTGAAAATCCACTTGCATCAGTTTCCTTGGTAGTCATTGGTAATGCAATTGCCATCGTAAGCAAAAAGATGGCGACCTGGTACATTTACACATATAGATAATGCCTTGTGCATGAACAGCTCTAAAATAGCGTAATAAAAAACACAAAGAAAAATTGTAAGTCCTTCAACTTGACAAGAGCAGTGCTGTTAGTATGGGGACGACTGCTGTTAAACCATATCTTTCTATGTGCCCAGTGGGCTTACAGTGTTTGGTTTGCAAACTGTCAGTGGTAAAATGTACAGCCGCCATCTTTTTTTCTTATGGTGGCTTGGAGGCTGATTAATCTAGAGAACTACAAACTTACATCAGATAACTACTAATAAAAGAAATAGTGGCTCCGTTTTTTTTCAGCAAAATATAGCCTGGGGTGCTAAATAGAAAAGCCATGCGGTTCATCATGTTCCTGAAGTGGAAGAAAATTATATATGGTGCAGGTGCTTTGGTCAGATACAGTGTACCTTCCACCTTACACCATGATTTTATCCAATAAAGGGAAGTTATCACCAGGTCCAAAATGCAAAAGCGAATGCAATGCAAATGCATTGCAAAATGCAAAATGCAAAAGCAAAATGCAAAATGCAAAAAGCCTAAAGCCTAAGCCAAAAGCCAAAAATCAAGTAGGAATTAATTAGCATGTTAATTATCATAGCTTGCAATATTCATAACCACACACACTTATAGCTGAATAGTAATCATGTAATATGAGTGAAATCATTGCATCAGTTTCTTGGTGTCAATTCTAATGCAATTGGATGCTGATTAACCTGACTAGCAAATTTCAAACATGCTCGAATTACAAAACTTCGAGATATGTCCAGGATTTGGAAAATTTAAGGTGGCTCTGAACCCCATGTACAGAATTGTTTTAACTTTGCCAAAAGTTGTCATCTTATCCTGCTTATCAATTCTATGAATATAAGAAAAAATTTCACCGTGCCGTTTTGGAAATATACATGTAAGTGCTTAAAAAGCTGAATTAGGTGTTTTAGCAGGTCCATAGTGTTGCTATGGTAAACATTGTGTTCACGAAAAAATAATACCCAAACCTGTGTTACACCAGGTGATTGGTGCAAGTTTTTAGATACTATGATTGTAGCATCAATTGATAAAGATGTGGTTATTAAATGACACATTCAAAATCGAAAATCTTGGAATGTGCCTGTGAAACGTGTTTTGGAGCCACCTTAATGTGAATGACAAGACAAGGTTAAAATAATTAAATTGTTATATTGAAAAAACACATCGGAGAATTAATTCCTATCGTGGCTTTTTGCTTTTTTTCCTGTGACATTCTGTGCCAAATATTATGGGAAGTATATATGAAATAATCATCTATTTCTAACTGCGGGTTGTAGATGGAATGTTGAAGAGTGATCACTCGCAGTAAATTTATCCCAATTTAAGCAACCTGGAAAGAAGAAGCCTGAAAAAAAATCAGGGCTGACAACGGGATTCGAAACCCAATGACCCTCCGCGATCACGGGGTGCGCTGCCTCTACCAACTGAGCTATTGAAGACACACCATTGAGAGCAAGGTTCAAATTTCATTGAGTAACACGGTCCAGTTTTCTTACGAGTTTTACAGTCATGACTGAAAGTTGCAAGGGGTAATGGATAAACAATATTATTTTGCATGATTTTTGTATTACTGACAAGAAATCAATCAAAAAACGTAAATTAATAACCACAATCCATCCACAAACAGGTGAATTTGTCCGGTTATTGCAACCACAAAGTGTCCATTGTCCCCTTATAGGGGGGGGGGGGGGGGGAAATGGGTCATGTTGATTTTCCAACCGTCATTTAGGGGGTGAAGTCACTCACTTTGTACTCAATAAAATTGACCTTTGCTTCACAATGTCGTGGCTTCATAGCTCAGTGTGTAGAGCATCGCACCGGTATAGCGGAGGTCATGGGTTCAAATCCCGTTGAAAGCCCTGATTTTTTTCAGGCTTCTTCTTTCCAATTGCTTAAATTGGAAAATTTACTGCGATGATCACTCTTCACATTCATTATTGCAAATTCATCATCAAGACTCCCCGCGCTAGGTAGGCGCATTATTTGCAATTAGGTATATGCCAAACCTGAGGGACATTAAGTTGAGGGTTTGCCATAACTTTCAAGAATTCCTCCCAGCCACGGGAAGTGTTTTAGATGAGGCTATGTAAACATGGAAAAAGTGTTCTTACTATTGCTTTTATAAAATGTTTCTCAAAATATGTGTGAATCTAAAACATCTTAACCATGTTTACATACTCTCATCTAAATAACAACCTATTGACCAATGAGAACCGAGTAGTACTCAGTTGCTTTATAATTAATCTTGTATGCTAGACTCGATTACCAGCTGCTGTTCGGGAAAGGAGCCCGCGCTCCTCCCCGAACTCACAGCTGGACGTGTGACGTGGCATTGTTAAATTTTTGACCCAATAAAAAATCAGCCTGCCTTGAATCAAGCAGGCTGCATAATCTTCTTTCTCGCAGTAGCACGGAAGTTGTGCTATTGAAGAGCGATTGTGTAGTGAGACATCTAGCCAACTACCTTCAAGTGATGAAATAATGCTGATCTAAACCATAGCCGCATATACAACACCAAATAGTCAAAAGACTTATGTGTGAACTCTATATTTGAATTGTGTGGTGGCCGAATGTCAGATAACGAACAAAGTCAACAAAGAGAGGGATAACGCAACATTGATCTCAAGAAAAAAATACTCATTGACAAGCACAATAATTATTGATGTGTACTGTAGAATTCTTCGAAGTGAAAGCGACACCAGTCTCTGGTGAAGCCTTGCAAAATTAATTTTTAAATGATCCAAAGCAAACTGAATCGAGCAAAACAAAAACATGCTGTCAACAGGATACACACCAACATATGTGTGACCTTTGACATGTCGTTTGCCACACCACAGTCAAAGCAGCTCTGCTCTACTATGTTTGAAAACTCTTCTTCGGTAACAACAGTGTGAAACAAAATAGGCTGGGATGCCAAAATTAATAGAAGAGGTGGCAAAAACGGCACGGGTACAAATGTTACGAGCTGAAGGCGTTATGTGGGACCCTCAGCGACTGTCATCAGATGACATTTGTGGCCAACAAAAAAGCCGCAATAATTTTAATTAGGAATTTACGTCACAGACATGGTTTGCCGCTCACGTATCCAGCCGTCTCTTCTCGGGAAGGGTAGACCAGACACGAGAGAGTGGTGGAAATCGAGCCTATTAGTATGCATGCCATTCAGTGTACTTTCAACCAGTGAGTTTCATTTAGCGACAAAGCACTGGGTGGTTTGCCATTTTATCAGACTGACCTGTTTGACCACTGTCGCTAAACGAAGACATTTTTTGTTCATACTAGTAGAACAGATCTTAACATTTTCTTTTCCTTTCCTAATCCCCCATAAAAGTAAAATCTACTAAAGAGGGGTGGGGCAGTGGTGGGGTTTGCCAAAATGAAACAGCAAATTTTGGACCGACTGGTCACAGTGAACCTCTTTCAAGGTTCTGAAAATTTTCCAGTTGGACTAAACTGTTTTATTTGATTTCCAACCGAACATTCTTTAAATTCTGGCTTACTGTCAGTGATGAAATAAAGTATTACCTCAGTCTGCTTTTTGATTTACCTAATATTACTTACATATTGACATCAGGGAATAATACTTTGTTGTAGGTACAGCAGTCTAAATTGTTGGCTGTTTTTGACTTTGACCACTCCCTCGTGGATGGAAACACCGACACATGGGTAACCAAACTACTTCCATCCACCATGCAGTTGATACGTGAGCATCAGACGAAAGGATGGTGCTGGACTAATGTCATGGACAAAGTCTTTGGTGTTCTGCATGCAGAAAATTTAACCAAAGAAGACTATGAAAAGTGCTTTGAACCTCTACAATTTACAGAAGGAATGAAGGAAGCTTGCCATTTTTTGCAGACTCAAAAGGTGCCATGATAATTATATCTGACTCCAACAGTTACTTTATTGATCACATACTGGAGCGTGACTTCCTGCGTGAACTTTCTGCAGTGTTTATACAAACCCTGCAAGGTGGGAAAGCAGTGGTCGGGTTACATGTTGAGCGATATCATGAGCATGATTGCAATCAATGCCCACCAAATCTTTGCAAATCAACAGTTCTTCAGAAGTACCTGAATGACTGCCACCAACATTTCAAGCACATAGTTTATGTTGGAGATGGACATGGTGACCTTTGTCCTTGTCTAACATTAAGAGAAGGAGACTACATCTTGGCACGGAAAGGGTACAAACTTTTGAACTGCTTGCAAGGTGAAAACAATTCAGAGGTCATGCAGAAGTTATTCCATGGACATCTGGGTTTGAGCATTGCAGTTGTTTCAAACATTGTGTGATTTTTAATCATTGCCAGAGATGTGAAACTTAAGCTTTCTCATCTGTGCAGTTCAATGTATTTATAAATTGGTGCAAATTGTTTACTTTACAGTCCATGTAAAATGCTTTTTCAATCTATATTAATTATATAAAATGAAATGAAAATGACGGAACTTAGGAGTTTCATGTAAGTTAAATGTGTGTTTCAGTCTAAGAAGCTGAAATTGAAAGTTGCTTGTGTTATTATTAATTATTAATAAGTAAATAAGAATACCAGAAACTATTGGATTCCTGGGACCATATTAGTTTTCAGTTCATGGGAATTGGGCCCTTAAAAGCTCAATATCTGTTTTTGCAATGAGACAGAACTACAGTAACTGCTAATTGCCTTTTAGAATTATAGTAGTTTAAGAAAACCAAAACAACAAAATCGCATTGATCTTTGTTTGTCTGTCAAATTAATAGGATTTCACTTTTGAAACAAGCCATCAGCAGAAATATGCTGAATCAAAATGTTAAGCTAAGTACTCCAACCTTTCAGAGCCACCATATTTTGCTGAATTTTATTCGTAAGTTATACAACCCCACCCTGATTAGTGTTGCTACATGTGGTTTGGTAATAAATCTATGAATTTGTTTAATTTAAAGGGTATGACATCACACCTTTCTGAAGAGACAAGTTATATATGACTGAAATTGGCCCAATAGAGTGACAAGAAGTTCAATGAGGGTTGTGACAACCCAGGAGGTTGGGAAGGGCGGGAAGGGGGTGGGGGGTGGGGTTAGCAGCGGGTGGTGGTGGAGACACCCATCATTCATCTAAAGATAACAAGGGTGCTCACCATATCTTTTAGGGGTTAAAAAAAGTGGTTTTCCCACCATACCACTTGGGTACATGTTCAGTCTCAAACGTTCTACAGCAGGCGCTTTTGCGGTACCTTTATGGTATTGAACAAAACAAATGTTACAGGACATGATGTGTTGTCCTAGAATTGGTACCTTTTAGGGGTGAAATAAATCAAGCCACGCCCACAAAGCAGGATCTTGGTACCTCTTAGGGGTTGTTTTAAAAATTTCTGACAGACTTCCTTGTCCTTTTTTATGTTAGTCTGCCCCCCCCCCCTTCCCCCTGGGATTTCAATTGCCTCCCTTATCAATTTGTGTACATTTATCCTTCTTGTGAATCTTTCAGCCTGACTTGCAAAGATATGGGTTGTTTGATCAGTATTTATCAGAACTGCTACCCCCTGGGGGTGAGAAACCTCATGATGGTATCTTTAAGCTGGGAAACAAAGCCTTTTACACTTTCTCCTCCACTTTCTGTTTGAATTGTGAGAAGAGGAATGTTCAAAGTTGTGTTCTAGATGAGTTTGTGAGTACTGCCCACTGTGTGGCCAGCTTCAACTATTTAAATGTCTGAGGCTGTGTTGTTAAGTATGTTGCTGACAAAATTCTTTGTACATACCATTAATGGGGTGTTAACAGCGTGACTCCCACAAAAAGAACAGTGGGTTGTTATCTGACTTCAAAGTTGATAAAGCAAATAAATCCACCAGGATTAAAGCAGCTGAGGTCAGCTCAGGATCACTTGCAAAACATAATTTACATTTTTTCTTTCCACCCAGTGGAGGTTGTGTAAGCTTATCTTTTTTACCTAAATAGAAAAATATTTGATAATCAGGATTCTTTAACACCACAGCACTTATATATGCATTTAATTAATAAATGTTAAGTGAATATTTTTGCTGCACAGTAGTTTAGAGGTGCAGTACAATTGCCTTCTCATATTTTAAATAATCCGTTCGCGGCACTTTCAAATTAATTTCTTCAATCCGTTATTTAACGCCCGCTGTTGTATTGTCTTTGCTAATTGAATAATACATGCAACGCTTTGACATGGAAATGTTTGACTGGAACAAACAATAGAAACAGGACAATTCAAAAGTTATTTGTCATCTTGATCCCGGTTTTTGACGGTCGCGGAATTTTAACTTCTTAATTCTAAGTATTTGGAAGAAAAGGGTGTGATTCTAAAGGTACAATCTAAACTCTGTTCTATTGACGAAACAAAATGATTACCCAGATGGAATTTCCTTTATCCCCGTGGAAACTTTACCTTCTCACAGAGGGCTTTAGAGCAAAGGGTAAAAGTTACGAGAATTTACATTTCAATCAACCTGATTGAGGACGGGTCTTACCATTTTCAGAGAAACTTTCATCATTACAAAATGGAAAGCAGTTTAGTGGAACATCTTTTCATATAAAAGTTTACCTCAGACGCATAACGTGCAATTGTTCAGCTAAAACCGGTTTGCTTATGAGAACAATCCGGGAATGATCGGAGCGTAGCGCAAATCTGTTGCTGATCAAACGCAACTTTCTCCTAGCGGATGCACGAGTCAAAAGATCAACAGCGTCCCGAACAAAGTATTACACGCATCAGAAGCGTGGATGTTTTATTGTACATTTTGCCCATTTCCGGCGAAAGTGGATCGTTGTTTTTCAAACTGATGCTCTTTGGGCATTCTGAGGGAGTGTAACTGTCAGTTTTACACTGCTGTAAAGGTAGGGACGCATTACTGTTCGTAGAATTGGCTTTTTGAACTAAAATTTTGGTCACGTACAATGTATAGTATCTCCCATTCCGGTAACCTCCATTTCACATGTTATCAAACTCCCTTTATAGCTCGATTGTTTGGCAGATGAAGTCAGAATTGTGTATTCTCTGAACTGATCGGAGTTTCAAAAGAACCTACAGACTGGTCATAAGAGATTGGTCACATTAAGCCGAATTCCTAGTGAAGATATCATTGGAACGAAGATTCTCGATCGAAGCAGCGCGTACATGTATGTTCACACAAAGTTGTGTGTATGCGCGGACTTGTACGCAAAATTTCAGGGTGTATTAGACGGCTTCCTTGCATTAAGAAATGCAAAAGTAATTTAATCATGTTTTTAAAGTATCGATAAGCTGTTTGGCTTCTAAAATGTGTGGAAACCTACACCTATGAATACATAACGAACTTCCGTCGGGCGCGTGGGTACGTTGCGTATCATGAAGACTTGATCGAATAAATTCATGCGTAATGCTTCAGTGCGAGAAACATAATTTTGCTGGAGGGTACAAGTTAGTTAACCGTTTTATGAAATGGGATTTTCATCGCCAAACTAGCTTCGGAATAAATCCAGCTTTTTCCAAAGAGAATGTTTATGTTGTAAAGTGCTTTGTTTCTATACTTTAGTGGCCGTTAATGATATCGGCTAATGAAGAATGAATACAATCTATCCCTTTCCCTGTGATTTAATGGACGTTTGTTTGTAACAAATGTCTATTCCCTCCAGCAAAGTTAATACCATCAGTATGCGTGAATTTATTATTTGCCTTTTTGTTAACGCAATTTCCCTGTAAGAAAGCAGAGGTTGTTTTGTTTATTTTGGGGAAGCTGGGCCATTAGAATTGTTTGTTCGCAGGCGAATAATTTCCTTCTGTTTTCAATGGCTTGCGTCCTGGTGGTTTCTCGAGCAATCTTTCTTTTAATTAATTTTTTTCCTGGTTTGAGAATTTCAGTTTCTTTTTCCTTTTCCCTCTGCTCATTTCGGTTGCACAAAAAAGTATTTTCAGTTAGGTGGCATTTTAAGTTAAGTGGATTTCAATTAAAAATGCCGTTTTTAAGGAACACAAAAATTTCCTTAAGATTTCGGTAGTTAAAATTTATAAGATGTGATACATATAAACATTAAAGTATTTTTCCGGGAAAAAATTATCAAGGTTTGAAAAAATTATGCTTCATTAATTTTGAAAAAAATCTAATCATATTATTTTCTATCTAGCTATTTATCAATGAATTATCACTTATATCTAATAAAGATAAATTAATCATAATTCAGGCAAAAGAAAAAATATCTAAGAAATCATGAAAAATCCATGACATCTATGAAAATTATTCCCTGGAAAGCACGTAAAATCATATAATCATGTACCTGTGCTATTATAATTACAGTGTTTGTGAAAATTATGTAATTTTACCCAATGTTCTCATGCAGAATTTATTCATGAGATTTTTTTAAAAAAAGCTTTTAACCACTTCATACTAAAATTAATTTTACAACGAAATGACTATGGGGCTTTCAAAGAACCCCTATTATTTGCTGTTACATAATAAGCGACAGAAATAATTCCCTTGGGGACCAACTATTTCTAGAGTTTCATCAGAAAACTGCATTTTAAATAAGCTAAGGTGGATTAGATAAGAGATTAATGTCTTCATTGGGCAGTGTACTTGTCTCAGTTGATTATCACAGCCTTAGTGGGAATTTCTGTCAAGTAACTTAATTAAAATGAAACTCAATCTCAGGTGAACTGTCATGCAAAAATAATTGGCAGTATTTTTATTATAATTTGTATGTTGCTGTAAGATCTACATGTACATGAAAAAAGGACAATTTTGTGCCCCAGCTGTTTTATTTCGTCGTTGCAATGATTTTTTCAAGAACTGACACTGGTCTAAAGTAAGTTTACCACGTATACCATTTCACATGCCACTGAAATCATTGCATTCAGTGTTATTATAATGGATGTATGTTGGCCAACTCATATTGTGTAATGCCATGTTCTTAATCATATGGGAAGTCTATGCAGAACTGTACATGTATTCCTGAAGTACAAATAAAAATACAAAAAAGCCAAACCAGGTTATTTCAGGATTGGACAAGACAACAGAATTGTTTATTAACTCTCTGGAACTTTTGCTTGCTGATTTACAGCACTGTTATTTAATACCTAAAGCAGAAGCGTGTTATTAAGCCTCGACAAAAACATTAAATAAATGTAAAACTTACATGGGAAATTTAAAAGATTTTTTTTACCATGATTCAGATTTGTGTAGTGCACACTTTTGTACATTTGTATCTATCAAAACTTTAGTTTTTTCACTAAACGGGGTACAATGTTTTACTGATAGCTTGAATTGAAAGGGTTGAAGGTTGCATTCATTGCAGAAATGTAGTGGATGGGTAGCTGCCAACTAATTTCATCAGGTGTAAGACGGCTTCTAAAATACCTTATCACTGAAAGTTCACCAAAAAACAACTGGCTGTGAGTAACTCAGGTCTGAGAAAGACTGGTTGGACTTGGGGCAGCTTATTTTGTTCATAACTACATGTATTATGTACATGCATGACAATGTGCAGTGTGGGAAAATTTCCATGAGTCAAGGGATTGCTAAATAACTATTTTTTGTGATCTATTCTCTGGATATAAGGAACTAAATGGGTATGATTTATTTATGTCTGAAAAACCATTTATTTTTGACAAAACATTTTGCTTCGGAATCCACATTTGCATACATGTGATTTTCATCTCAATTGATTACTGAGTTTTAATAGAAGTTTTTCTTGGACAAGATGTTAACTAAGTTGCAATATTGTCATGTTATTCAAGGAACACCTTGAAATAATTATTTTCTTTGTGTAGTTTAATTTGCAGGATGTAGATCTGTGAATATTTTGAATCCTCTTCAGAAAGGTTTTAATGTAATTGGTCTGACTTAAATTTATTTGATGAGCAGCACTGATATCTATATCATTAAGCATCGTTAATCATGTCTTAAATATTTAAGATTTAAAGCTGGCTAATCAACCAATCAATTTTCTTTCTAGTCTGTTAATGTGAAGCCAAACATGTGGAGATATGGCAAACAAGTTGGATGTTTTATCCAAAACAATATTCTTGCATTATGTTGGAAACAGGCTAACATGTTTTGCTAATCAAGCATGCCTTTCTGATTATTGAGAATCATTCCAGACGCCTATCTGTTCCAGTGTAGCCTTCATGTCTGACAAGAACAATGATTTTATATAAAATATTCAAATAATTGCTGGTAATTTGAAGTGCATTGTTTTGACTAAATTTCTCGTGAGTGGCATCTGAGTCAGTTTGTATACCTGTAAACATGTGTATATCTGGCTGCAGATTTTTAAAATGGAAGCGTGTTACAGATTTTCTTGGAATATGCAGGTTGCACTTGCCTAAAATTACTATATTTAAACCTGACAATATTACCAGTAATGCATGATGAGGCTGTATGACTGTAATTGTAGCATGTTTAATAGGCTGTTGATTGAATTTGATGCACAGTAAGTTCAAAATATATACATGTATGCCTCTTTTGTTAAAAATTTGATGCATGCGTTACTGCATCCATGTACTGTACATGTAGATGCACAGTCACCAAGAGCCTCAATTGTTTACTTTACTGGGTGATATTAACCTGTTAAAGCAAGATAGCCCAATTTTCTGGACAACATTCTATTTGGTAAATTATTATTGTAAATAGAGGGACATATGTTGTTATATTATTTAATATCTACCAAATCTTCGAAGTAAGAATTGTGATGGGTGATGTACATTGGAGACAATAATAAGTCAATTTTGACCATGTTTATTACAACTCTTACTTGGCTCTGAGGCTTAGATGAATTTTGAAACAAAAGAAATTAAATGTTTATTCAATTTGGCCAACTTTAATGTGATTTCTTTCGTTTTCTTCTTCAAGTCTCAGAGCCAAGCCAGAGTTTAAATGGTAAGTAGTTATATTACCATAATGGCACAAATTTCCACTAAAATTTTTGTGATAGAATCTTAGGGAATGTGTCAACATACAAGATAGAGATTGATACGTATTTTATGCCATTTTAAGTGTAGTACACGACACAATGACCCATGTTAGCAGTGGAATATCAAACATGAAATGTGCAAACCAGTATCTATACTCCACTATAATGCCAATTTGATGTTCGTACAAACTTATTTGTCATATAACAATGCATACTTTTAGTAAGAATTGAATTAAGATCCATTGAACATGTACAGGGAATAATTTATAAGAAAACAGAAAAGAATGAAGGATAGTATAATTTACAAAGAGAAATAAGTTTGCCAAACATAAAATTCTTTTTCAGTCTAGTACATGTATGTCTTCCAACTAAATAAGCTGAACATGTAGAGTTTTAAATGTACAGTGTATGGAAGAGATCAAACCTCTAACTAACTAAGCTCTTGGGCCACAGTGGGGAATACTGGCCCAAGGTCACTAGCAGTACATTGTATGTACTGGCAGGTTCGCACAAAAACGATCAAGGGCCAATACTTCCAACTAAAGCTGAAGCAATTAGCTAGGTTAGTATATATTAAGTAGTGTCATCATACGACACTCATGCCTGTATAGTCACTATTCTGGCTATCAAAAGCAAAAATTACACAGGTTGACTTCAAAACTACAATGTACCTTGCCATATACATATATGGTAATGAATGCCGGTAGCTCTTATTAACTGAGTAGAAGACCTGTGCTGGGGAATCTTGACTGAGGTTGCAAGTACAGATCAAACGCAGTGAGGTCACTCTGTACATACAACTAAGGTCATGATATTCTCCCATAAACTGGCTAAGCTTGGTTAATGTGCAGTTCCAGTGAGAAAATATCCATACTCCCCCACAGAAGGGATTGGAATTTCCTGGGGTGTGGGGGGTTCTGTAAGGCCAAAAAATATAAAGAAATGTATGAAGCTTAATTGGAATTTCCAGAGGGGTTGGGGAGGTATGGATATTTTCTGGAATTACACAATATCGATTTCAGTCAATCAAATTCATGAATTCAGTAGTTCGCAGTCCTTGTGAGACAGGCATATACATGTAATACTGAAGATTATTGTATGTATATCTATCCACTTTGCTGAACTCAGTGGTTGTACTTTCATTTGACAGATGAGTCCTGGAATACTTTCAGTGCTTGTTTTACTCTCTGCATTCCTTTCTGGTGTGGATGGGATTAATAGCACAGTGAGCCCTGGTGTTGGCAATGGTAGCTCTGTTGATGTTAACATGAGCACTGCGGCAGATGTGCCAACCACCCAGATAACTACAGATCTATCAACCAATGCTACTCCACAGAATGCTACTCCAGGGATAAAGATTGGTGAATGTTACGGTTTTGAAGTGTTTA
>JAHPZR010011314.1:0-29332 GCA_019787425.1 Platygyra sinensis | reverse complement strand
GTTAGTATATATTAAGTAGTGTCATCATACGACACTCATGCCTGTATAGTCACTATTCTGGCTATCAAAAGCAAAAATTACACAGGTTGACTTCAAAACTACAATGTACCTTGCCATATACATATATGGTAATGAATGCCGGTAGCTCTTATTAACTGAGTAGAAGACCTGTGCTGGGGAATCTTGACTGAGGTTGCAAGTACAGATCAAACGCAGTGAGGTCACTCTGTACATACAACTAAGGTCATGATATTCTCCCATAAACTGGCTAAGCTTGGTTAATGTGCAGTTCCAGTGAGAAAATATCCATACTCCCCCCACAGAAGGGATTGGAATTTCCTGGGGTGTGGGGGGTTCTGTAAGGCCAAAAAATATAAAGAAATGTATGAAGCTTAATTGGAATTTCCAGAGGGGTTGGGGAGGTATGGATATTTTCTGGAATTACACAATATCGATTTCAGTCAATCAAATTCATGAATTCAGTAGTTCGCAGTCCTTGTGAGACAGGCATATACATGTAATACTGAAGATTATTGTATGTATATCTATCCACTTTGCTGAACTCAGTGGTTGTACTTTCATTTGACAGATGAGTCCTGGAATACTTTCAGTGCTTGTTTTACTCTCTGCATTCCTTTCTGGTGTGGATGGGATTAATAGCACAGTGAGCCCTGGTGTTGGCAATGGTAGCTCTGTTGATGTTAACATGAGCACTGCGGCAGATGTGCCAACCACCCAGATAACTACAGATCTACCAACCAATGCTACTCCACAGAATGCTACTCCAGGGATAAAGATTGGTGAATGTTACGGTTTTGAAGTGTTTATTCTGAACAACCAGCTCAATATACCATACACTGTCACTTGCTGTATTGCTGTCCTCTGTGGATTTTACCTGATTTTATTTGGTAAGATAAGCTTGAATGGCATGTATGAGTAATTTTGTCAGTGAAACTGTGAATTTGGTACATTTTGCTGACATGCTCCTGTGTAACAAATAGATTCCATGGTACTGTATGTCTGCTCAGTAATAGATTACAGATCACAGATGGCTTCAAAATGTGGTTAGAACAAAAAAGTGGTACAATGTTGAACGACATGTTAGCCATGTTCTTTCCGCATTTGACGTTTTCTGTAATCTGTTAACTGGACAGAGGCATGACAACATGGAATCTGTTTTTCATGATAGAGAAACCATTAAAAATGTTAATGATGTCATTTGTGTACAATTACATGTATGTCCTTCAATAGATCTTAAAGGAGCTGTGTCACGGTTAAATGGTTTGAGAAATTTAGCCTAAAGTTTTCAGTTTTGTTGTTAGTAATCCGTGTCAATCTTAGTCATCCTTAAAGTGCCTATGAAGTAAAAAATAATTACTGCTTATTTGAAAGGCCTTTCAAAGTATGGAAGGATGGGGTTTTTCTTTTTAGAATATCTTTTTCGTTTTAGAGATATTTACGTTTTTGTGAGTAAAGTGATGATGTCATAGGTGGTTTCACTAAAACAGTACTACATGTACACTCAATCAAGAATATCTCTAGAAATATTGAAGCAGTGTTCTTCAAACTTGGCATCAGGACTGAACATCACAAAAGATGCCAAATGACATCTGTCATGCTGTTGCCATGACAAAAGTTATGCTGCTTGTCCTGTTTTAATTGGGACTAAAATTCCCAGATTTTATCCTAAATAAGGATCATCCACTCACAACAACCTAGTGGGGATAGTTAAGGCAATATGGGAACCATTTGTGTGCCCAGCTAGACCCTCTGTCCCACTTTCAAAGATTGCAAGAGACTGGAGCTGAGTGTGTTGCCATGGCAACAACAGTAGGTGTCATTCTGCTTTTTTTTTTTCGTGATGTTCGTTTCTCGTGCCAAGTTTGAAGAACGCTGCTCCAATATTTCTGGAGATATTCTTGATTCAATTTGAGTTTTGTACTGTTTTTGTGGAACCACCTATGATGTCATCACTTTCCTCATTTGCATAATACAAAAACGTACAAAACATCTCTAAAACGAAAAAGGATATTCCCAAAAGGAAAACACCATGATTCTTCTTTAGTTTGAAAAGCCTTTCAATAAGCAGCAGTTATGTTTTACTCCATAGGCATTTTAATCATCCTTGTTCCCTTATGGTTTATTGTTTCTTAAGTATTATTTTCAGGTTTCCTTCAATTTCAAGGTAATTTTCTTGATGGTCAAAATAACTCAAAATACCGTGACACAGCCCCTTTAAGTAACAACTAGTCAATTCAAAATGAGAGAATACAATTTACTTCGACTTGCTGTATTAACAAAGTAATTTTATGTTATAGGGTACAGATTTTTTAAAAGCAGCCTTTTTCTGTTGGGATTCCTGTTTGCCACATTTGTCACCTACATCATTGGCAGCAACCATGCTGACCTGCCATCCTGGGGTCTTGTCGCTGTGGCTGTCGCTGTTGGAATATTTTGTGGGCTTTTAACCATGTTTGTCACTTACTGCGGCTTATTCCTTGGTGGATTTGGCCTTGGGTTTTTCATTGGCATTGCTATCTTCTTTATTGTCGAGACATTCTACCATGTTTCCATCAAGTGGATACCATTTGGAGTCCTCCTAGGCTTGAGTTTGATCTTCAGCTTGCTGACGCTAAGGTGGCAGAAGGGATTTTTCATCGTGGCAACCTCAATTATTGGGGCAGCATTGATAACAGTTGGTGTTGACTACTTCATCGAAGAATTTGTGTTGATCAACTATGCTTGGCAAAGGATCATGGCAGGTGATGAAAAGGTAGACTGCTGGTGAGTTGGGTGCTTCTAGCAGTATGGCCTGTCATGTTTATCCTTGGAAATGTGGTGCAGTTCTGCAAAACAGGAAGAAGTTACACTCACAGAAAAAGTAAGTTCAAATTATTGTGCTATATGTTTTTCCTATGTGGCAGTATTTGGTCATTTTTAGGCATGGTCACAGGGAACAGGTGTAGGCTGCTGTTGAAGGGATTTTGTAGTTAAATGCAAAATAAATGCGCAGTTGAATGCTGTTATAAGCATCCCTCCAGCACATTGTGAATCAGGAATTGTAGTGTAGGTACATGTGTAATTACATGAATTCTAACTGAAATTCTGCAATTCACACTGCAAGTGATATAGTTTGAAAATTCTTTCAAACTTGCACAACCTTTTGGGCAAGTGCAATTTGGAAGAATTTTCAAACATCGCGAGAAGTGTAAATCCTTAATAATTGTCCAACCTTTCACACAATTATAGACCAATTTCATAATTACATGTATTCTTGCTGGTAATTGTATTTGACTGTGAAAATTACTAAATATATGTGTGCATTAATTTGGGCTGCAGTGCAAAGTTAAAATTGATAATACATTGGCTTGCTATCAGCCAATCAGAATGAAATAATTGTGAGTCATAAATTTATTAAAATAAAGTTACTTATAAATCAACACCTTTTAGGATCAGACTCTGTGTCACTCCAAGGTGAAGATAAAGCAATGAAGAGATATCGCAGCCTAAACATGAATGGAGATGTGGTGGCAAAGGTACTATGTTGATCTAAAATTTAATGGATGTTGACTTATGGTTTTAACCTCACAATACTGTATAAACCCCTGAAGATTGATGTTGTTAAGCTGGAACTGTTACATGAAAAGAGCTTAATATTCATAAATTTACTGTACATACATGTAGGATTTTCAGAAGGGAGGCACTTTATCATCACCTGAAGATTTCACTTTTGGAACACAGGTGGTACAGGGTTTGTGTGTACTGTACACACAGAGAAGTTGCAGCAATATGATCCCAGTAAATTTTGACTTCCCCTTTAACCTCTCTATTGAACCACATGGTTCATCTCATCCCCAGGATTGAACCTTTGAGCTTGTACATTGCCTAATTTCAAACCGTGAAGGACTAGGTATGAGCCTGTAAATTATGGGATAAGCAACTATTCACCCACAGAGCCAGAAAGAGCACACCAAGATTCACAAAATCCCCAAGTTTGGTGTTAATCAGGCTAGTTTTCACTGAGATACAGTGATTTAGAAACGTCAAAATTAACAAAGAAATGTATGGCCATCCAGACGCTGTGTCAGATAGCATCTACTGTAGTCTCCTTCGCAGTGTCCGGATGGCCATACATTTCTTCGTAAATTTTGACATTTTCAAATGGCTGTATCTCAGTCAAAACTAGCCTGATTAACACCAAACTTGGGGATTTTGTACAGCTTGGTCTGCACTTTATGACTATGTGGATCAATAGTTGCTTATCCCATAATTTACAGACTCGTACCTGGTTCTTCACTGTTTGAAATCAGGCAATGTGTGTTATTATTGTTACAGTACTCTTCTGACCTTAGATACATGCTTTGTTTGCAGTCATACTACACCAAAGATGAAGATGAAAGACGTCCTACAGAGGTCTAACTCCTGATGCCTGATTGCTGCTATAATATACAAATTCCCCTGCAACCTTGATCTCCATAGCCCATTGCAGAAACGTGAGAGGACTGGGAAGAGTTTCATTTCAACTGACATGCTACTGCATGAACAGCTACCCTGCCAAGTTTAAGAGTTTTCAGTGAAAAATTGTTCAAATGGCAGCCTTGCAAAAGTTGCAAAATTCTATACAAATCCTTATAATTTTGTGGCTTGTCTACCCAATCCATACAAACTCTCTATTTTAGGTGATATTTGAAGAGCTACCATTTTGCCATTTTCCTCCTCTAAATATTTCTATTCTTGGTAAATACTCACAAATTTAGATGATCTTTCATTTGAATATATTAGTTTTTTAAACAAACAGCAAACAACCATACACTTTCCCAGTCTTCTCGCATTTCTGCAATTTCCTATACCTTCCCCTTTAAGTCAGTCGGAGGGGATGTCTAATTTCCTGTCTGTGTGAACACAGATAGGGCATTGGGCATCCACATGTATCAAGAGGCTAATCATAGCTGGGAGAATTTGGCTAGATACCAAGTTAAATTTTCTTAAGTTTGTGGATCATTTTCTTTGATGTCTTAAGAAGTAATGCTTGCCTGACGTCTTTATTTAATGATGATCAGCTTTGATTCCTCAAAAGAGTTATCAATAAGTACCACAGTCTTACAGCTGCAGCTTATCTGTGTGCATGCATGATATACTTACAGTTCTGGATTTCTTTGTCTGTACACAAGTACAAAACCATGTGAACAGGTGTGGAATATTACAATGTGACTACTCGAGCCAGGCCACTAGGATTTAAGAGTTACAAAAAATCAGAATGTTACTTGGAACAAAGGTTAGCCATCTTTTTCTCAAATAAACCATTAACATTGAATAATACAAAAAATAGATTTTAACAAAATTGAAAACCCAACAAAGAACCTCTCAGGAAACATTGCCATTTGTTCATTGGTTAGTTTCGATCTTAAATTCTGCGCGCAAATGGGTTTTCAAGTTAAATTTTTCGAGTCAGTATTACTAGTATAATTATTATAATTTGCTGCCAAGGACTGAATCTCTGTTGAGTGCATATAAGGCAGAGGAGTTGATAGTGTTTATGTTTTCATGTCAAACACTTTTACTTGCTGTCATGAGAAGCTTCCCAGTTCATTGTTCTTAGTTTACATTTTGATTGGTTAGTTTTCTTTTAGGTGGCTCAGTCTGAGTAGCTGCATTGAAACAGGCAGAATGTTTAGTTTCATGTGCTTCAGGATTTTGCTACACATGATCTACATGATTGTATAATGACAGTCACAATATTTGTCAAACCTTAAAAAAATTCTATTTCCAGTTAGCTATGATTCAAGAGTTGAAGTTGATTACATTTATTGTATTTATATTTTTACAATGAAAAATCAAATTATTTTCTGTGCCAAGGCACTGTTTAATATGTACAATGTAATATACCAAAAGGTCTCGATTCATTTCATTTGACTTTAAAGATTGTATTAAATACACAATTCATGTGCTTATTTAGGATTTCTTTTACCTCAACAACTGTACGTAAAGGTGTTAGGGAAGCAGTTGTAAATTAATTCATATTCAATTTGTAGTTAGTAAGTTATCTTCTAAAATCTACTTTTAGACATTGTAGTTTTTTTTATTTAGGTAGATGTAATCATTATTACCATTTCAGGGTTGTCAGTAAGGGCTGTGACCCATAACAGCTGATAAGGCTGAGCATATTTTATGGCCCCCTTGATGCTATGGGTGAACTGGTCTATAGTTAATATAATTCACCCATGTAACAAGTTTGCTAAGGGTGTGAAGATAATTAACAATTAGACTACGAGCCGGAATTTTCTACGAGCAGATAGTCAACGAGGTGCAGCCGAGTTGACTATCGCTCGTAGAAAACGAGGGCGAGTAGTCTAATTATTGTTTTAGTATAAATTTACCGTAGTCTCATTGCATAAAAAGAAAAAAAGTCAAGTAATGTAAAAAAGAACTGTTTTATTATGTTAAATCAGGTTCAAACGTGATGCGTGATGTGCACTGATGCGTAACTGTTGACTAACAGCAGATAGTCGACGGTAATATAGCCAATCAAATTCATGGATTCACAATAGACTACGGTAAATTTATAGTAAAGGCTAATAGGTGACTCAAAACTTAATGCCAGCCCTGGTTATACTCGTACACTTATATAAATTTCACTGATTTGGACTGTTGTTTCTCCTTTAATAATATTCACTGATTTTATTGTAGATATTAATTTTAATGACTAGCTTTTTGTTGTAATACACATATTTTGTGTAACAGTTTACATGTAAGAATCCCAATGCTATTGTAATACTCCTAATCCTAATCATCATTTCAGCCAGAGATCGTTTTTTAAAATTTTTTTACTATGTTTCATCCTGGCTGCGGCCCTTCTATATTTCTACTCCTAAACTTGTTTGTTTCAATTCTGAGGATGATTGTAGACTGAGATAACTGATCTGTAATTATTGTTATCAGTTCGTTTGGTTGGGGTTAATAGTGACAGTTTAAAGGGACTGAGTATGTTTGGTATTAAGAATGCCTTTGTAAAGAAGATATTTTGTAGAATAGTGTACAGATTGGCTTTAATAAAGGTTAAGCCTTACTAAAAAATTGTTGTTAAAATGTTGATGTTATCTAAAGGAGCAGAGTCATGGTTGAACGGTTTGAAAACTTTAGCCTACATTTTTTCAATTTAGTAGTTTGCTATCCGTGTCAATCTTCTCTATCCTTAACCATCCTGGTTCCTTTACTGTTTATTATTATCTCTTTGGTGTTTTTCCATCTTTGTAAAGTATTACTTTCAGGTTTCCGCTAATTTAACTGTAATTTTGTCGATGGTCAAAATACCGTGACTGGGCTCTTATTTAATAATTTTTTTTTGTCTGAAATGACATAATTTATTTTAATTAGGGAGGGAGGCATAAGGAATTCAGCTTGACAGGTGGCTTGAGGGATGGTCAATGGTTTGTTTTGCTCAATTCCAGGCTGATTTGCAGCCCAGTCGATTGAACTGAGCTGTCAGTTTTTTTAGCAACAAATCATGTACCTGTCCAGTTCACACTCTCATGTTGTCACTTGTGTAGAGCTTGGTAAATGGTATAAAACCTCTCTGCAACAGCCACCATGGCGACAGGAAAGCACTGAGGATAGCAGTCTGCAGAACAGGCGAATTAGTGGGGAAGAGGGCTAACACGAGTGCGGAGTGCATTTTATTCTCTGCCCTGCTAAACCACCTGTTCTGCATGACAGTGGCCGATTTAAAGAGGTTGCCATTTAGGTCCTGTTTACAAGAGAGAGGGTTACCCTAGCAAGCAGGTTAACCCTAGCTGGGGGCAAAAGATAGGTTTACAAGAAAAATTCCACAGGTAGGGTAACCCTACAACCCATCACCTTGCCACAGTAACCCTACCACACAGATAGGGTAACCTGCCTGCCGGGTAACCCTAGCTGCCTTGTAAACACAACGAAGAAAAAAAAAGAAATTTATGTGTGCTAGGGGGTGCTAGGGTAACTGGGTAATCCGCTTGCTAGGGTGAATCCGCCCTCCTTGTAAAGAGGCCCTTAGTGCAGGTCGACTGTACATGTACTTTGATTTTTAAAAAACAACGTCTGAGAATCAAGCTACGTTGGAATGAAGAGCTATTGAGAAGTAAGTCTTGAGCTTCAATTAAAAAAAAAAACTCAAATACGAGAAAACACAACAGTACAAAACAAAAGAAAGAGTACTCACTTTTCCCGCCAAATTAGATCATTTGCAATTGCAAGGTGGTGTGTACAGTATTCGTAAACATAGCCAAATGAAAAGCTCCGGCATGTAAGTCTGGGTAAAGTCAATGAAGAAAGCAGCTGCAGTTTAACTCACCATAATTCATTCGAAGAAAAATTTTCAAATAGTGGCCAGCCGATAGCTAGCCACCTGATTTCACTGTCAGCTGTGTCGGACTTCGTCGGACTGCACATTTGACAACATCCGGGATATGGAAAGAGAATGAGTCAGCGGCTTCCCCTTCGTAATGTACATACGTCATGTATTTTCCGGTTAAAGTACATCAGCAACAATGGCTGGTGAATTCAGTTCCTAATTTTAGCAGTTTGTGTAATCCCGTGTGCTAGCAAGCTAACTCCTTCGACGAAGATCAGTGAAAGAAACTCAAGCAACATGGAGCGAGAGGGCCCTGCTAAAGTAAAGGCACACCACGACGATGCTTTCCGGTGAGTACTAAAGCAAAAAGATCATAAAAATTAAGCTTTTCCTTAACTGGTTACCACTGAAGCTTTCCTATCAAAACATGTCGCTGTACAGTTGGAGGTCATCCTTAAATTGCAACTAAGGTAGCCCGGGAAACAATTATCTCATGGCGTCATTTATAATTGAGCATGGAAAATGACATTCAAGTGGATTTTCGCAAGTTTGTTGTCAATTATGTATTTTCATTAATGAACTTTAATGAGCTGATGATAATTTTTACCACAATTTTGTCAAACTGTGTCGTACAGAATGTGCCTGTCATGATCACCTGCTCTTACTAATGATTGTTGGGATGATCATATTACGCTAATACTACCTATCCAACAAAGGCTTTTTTTAACTACATTTAATATAAAAAAGATGAATTAATTTTAAGAGTAGATATTTTACATATTTAAATATAATTTATTATGGGTGAAAATTATTTAGTAAGCCTGTTTTGATGACTTCATGGCATTTTTAAGTTAAAATAGGTTATTCAAACAATCAGCATATTTCTGTGATAAGCAGCTGTACAAATATTAGACACAGGGACAGCTCCCAAATTTTAATACTTGCCTTGACAAGTCTTTAAGTTTAAACTGTTTCTTTATTTAGTTGGATGAAGGTTTGCCTGGCCCTGCATGAGCTAATGAAAATCTACTTGTTTCAGATGATCAGACAACAGGTTTTTTTAGCCCTGAGACATATGCAAAGCTGTTCATAATTATATGGGAAAAATTGATAATTAAAATAATATGCAAGATATTTATAATTAATTGTTATGTTAACTTGACAATGGTGTCAATGTTTATTTATCCAGTGTTATATTAAACATTCATCATTAGTTATATCAATGAGGGACTAAAATTTGACGAACAAGGAAACAAACAGAAGGCTCTTCAATATTATCATAAAGGTATGCAAATGAAACCATCACAAAAATCTCTTGCACACTTACATGTACATGTATATAAAATAAAATAAGTGAATCAAATATTTTGTTGGTCATGATCAGTTCATGTTGTAATTTACATTTAATAAAAGGAAGTAAGTACAGTCAGATAAGCTAAAAAAAGAACAAGTTGGTTTAATGTTTGCCATTTATAGTACATTTTTGTGAGAGTTTTTTTTACTGTTGTCTGTAAATATACCACTCATAAAATTGGTATGAAACTATATCTATGGTGTATTAGTTCCATTTCCTCACTAGTGAAGATATTGCTGATGCCATTTGCCACTTTTCAGAGTTGTTTATGCAAACACACATTTTTTCTAGACAGTATATTTATCGTCTACTAACTGAAATGAAAATTTCATGATGGCTGAAGATACACGTTACATTTTCTTATGTTAATTTTAAACAATACTTTATTCACTTGCTGTTCTTATATTTTGCAAAATATTGCTTTTGCCATTGAAAAAAAATTGTATCTTCACATTGCCATGCATCCTCCTATCATATTATATCTTTAGTGATGAGATATTATTCTAACTTGTATAATATGCAATAAGGACAGAAGATACAAATTGGTTTACAGTCAAACCAGATGGTTTTTTGTGCAACTTGACAAGTTGCACCTGCATGTGTCTTCTAATATGTTGCCAAGTTCTAGTTTGGTTTTGAAAGGTTTTCTGACAGCTTCTTTGTGTGTAAACTCAAATTATGGAATATAAACTGAAACACATAATAGTTGTGTCAAGGATGGCAAAGCAATTGTCCAATGGGTGACTGTTACATTTACATGTACATGTATAAAAAAAGAAAGAAAAAACAACACAGTCATATAGTGCAAGAAATAACAAGTGTTATTATCCAACTGCACTTCGCAGAGTACAAATAACGCCCAAAACGAGTACAAATATCACGCGGTATTTGTACTCCAGAGGACTGGTTAGACAGGTTTTCTGCCGTTGACCAATCAGTTAGCTGGATTTCCCGCGCCAATTCCGTTCCACTTCGCATACTTCTGTCACGCATTCCCTGTAAATAAATATTCACGAAATTCGCTCGCACAAACATACCAATTTGGCGTGTTGGATAATAAATCTCTTATTAGAAGTTTTGTTGTGTAGTATCGCTGAGAATTTTTACTCGTTATTTGTATTTTGACTCGCCCTACGGGCTCGCCAAAATACGGCACAACTCGTAAAAATACTCAGCGATACTACACAACAAAACGTCTAATAAGATATATATATCTACATCACCAAACTGGAATCAAATTTCAATTCAAAATTCAAAATGCTTTTTTCAAAACCAGAAAAGAGCTACAGTATCCGGCAGTACAATTATCAGGAGGTGTAATTTGAAATGCTACCCTGGGAACCAGACATTTTGTTTTAAGGTTGGGCTGACAGGAAGGGTACTAGAAGTGTACTTTCTCTGTCTCTTCCTTCTGCATATGGTACATCGTACATGTACATGTATGCATTTCATGTATGCTTGGTTTTTTTTTATTATAATTATTATTATTATTTACATGTAGGTATACGCAGTATTGCTGTGGGTTTGAGTGTATATTGTAGTGATTCTGAACCAGGATGTGAACAGACCAAAGAACTACAGAAGAAGATGAAATCGTAAGGCAAAATAATCTTTGTTAGTTGCAGTTCCTCAGTGCTTAATATTGGCAAGCTTTCTTATATTATGTACTACTTCCCGGACTCGCTGTTTTTTTTATCCACATACCATTTAATTAAGAAATGTCAGGGAGTCCAGCACATAGAAACAGTATGCCAATACATGTATGGCAGCTACATCCCACGTGGTATTAATAAATTGTTTTGTTAGTACATGTACATGTGATTGTAACAGTTGAAGGTTCTGTTGTGTTAGAATATTTTAGGCATCATCAGTCATCTCTACACTTGCAAAAACAGTCAGATTAAAGTGTCATGAAGCAATCAAAGCATTATCCTCAAGCTGACAGGAATTGCTGTTACGAAGAACATGACTTTGTACACATCTGTACATGACTGAGAACTGATTTTTTACTGATTGGTAACTAGCCTTATCAGAGATCTTGATGTTTCTTGGGCAGTGCTAGGGTACACTACATATACATGTATGTGTACAGATCAGGACTAATAAAAATGGAATCCTGATTTCTCGAACCCTTGATTTTTTTCAGGTTCCCGATAACTGAACCAAGAGAAGTTTCCTTCTCCTCAGTCGAACACTGTAATTTTACTCCTGATTTCCCAAACTACAGTGTACCCAATTTTTCGAATCAATTTTGTTTCCCCTAGAGGTGTAAAAAATTTGAGATACACAATCGTGATTGTAATTTCTACTTTATAAGTAGATTTGGCTCCTAATTTCCTGCATGGCAGGCCTATGCTGTTGAGTGATGATGATGATGATGATGATGATGTTACTGTATTTGTTATATATAATCAAATCACTTAAAGGGGACATGTATGTTTGTCCTCTCACTCGCGACATTACACGACATTACATTACACTTAAACTGTTTCAGGGCTAAGGAACAAGTAAAAGAAAGAATTGAAGCTTTATCTGCTAGCTTGAATCCTAATCCATCCGTCCCAAGTGAGAACGTGGTTGATGGTCATAGTCAAAATGGGCACCTCCCCAGTGATGAGGAACTTGAGGCCTGCTATTTATCAGATCAAGAGAAAACATGGGAAGATGTCAAGGAACTTTTAGTCTTGGAACACAGTATGAAGCAGTTTATTTTTCTTCTTGTCAGACTTGTGCTTTTTAAAACCTATCTTGGGCGATACCGTAAAATCCCATGTTTAAGCTTCCCCCACCCCTCACCCCCACTCGAAACATAAGCCCAGCTTCTATTTGGTAACAAAGATATTACTTCCTTTAATTTGTGTTTATTTACAAACATCAAATATTTTAATTGAAGGTTATAGGCTTATAGGGTAATAGGAGCAATAATAGTCTAATAGGGTAATAGTTCAGTAAATGTAATGTTACAAGTCATGTAGCTTTAATTTGTTTCACAGGTTTGTGTTCTTCGGGGGGGGGGGGGGGGAGGGCCAAACATGTGGGGGGGAAAAAAAAAAAATGGAGGTTTACGCTGAGAAATGGGAGAGACTAATACATTGTACGTGACCAAAATTTTTAGTTCAAAAAGCCAATTCTACGAACAGTAATGCGTCCCTACCTTTACAGCAGTGTAAAACTGACAGTTACACTCCCTCAGAATGCCCAAAGAGCATCAGTTTGAAAAACAACGATCCACTTTCGCCGGAATGGGCAAAAATGTACAATAAAACATCCACGCTTCTGATGCGTGTAATACTTTGTTCGGGACGCTGTTGATCTTTTGACTCGTGCATCCGCTAGGAGAAACGTTGCGTTTGATCAGCACAGATTTGCGCTACGCTCCGATCATTCCGGATTGTTCTCATAAGCAAACCGGTTTTAGCTGAACAATTGCACGTTATGCGTCTGAGGTAAAACTTTTATATGAAAAGATCGTTCCACTAAACTGCTTTCCATTTTGTAATGATGAAAGTTTCTCTGAAAATGGTAAGACCCGTCCTCAATCAGGTTGATTGAAATGTAAATTCTCGTAACTTTTAACCTTTGCTCTAAAGCCCTCTGTGAGAAGGTAAAGTTTCCACGGGGATAAAGGAAATTCCATCTGGGTATCATTTGTTTCGTCAATAGAACAGAGTTTAGATTGTACCTTTAGAATCACACCCTTTTCTTCCAAATACTTAATATTAAGAAGTTAAAAATTCCGCGACCGTCAAAAACCGGGATCAAGATGACAAATAACTTTTGAATTGTCCTGTTTCTATTGTTTGTTCCAGTCAAACATTTCCATGTCAACAGCGTTGCATGTATTATTCAATTAGCAAAGACAATACCACAGCGGGCGTTAAATAACGGATTGAAGAAATTATTTGAAAGTGCCGCGAACGGATTATTTTAAAATATGAGAAGGCAATTGTACTGCACCTCTAAACTACTGTGCAGCAAAAATATTCACTTAACATTTAGTATTAAATGCATATATAAGTGCTGTGGTGTTAAAGAATCCTGATTATCAAATATTTTGTATTTAGGTAAAAAAGATAAGCTTACACAACCTCCACTGGTGGAAAGAAAAAATGTAAATTATGTTTAGCAAGTGATCCTGAGCTGACCTCAGCTGCTTTAACCTGGTGGATTTATTTGCTTTATCAACTTTGAAGTCAGATAACAACCCACTGTTCTTTTTGTGGAGTCACGCTGTGAAACACCCATTAATGGTATGTACAAAGATTTTGTCAGCAAACATACTAACAACACAGCCTCAGACATTAAATAGTTGAAGCTGGCCACACAGTGGGCAGTACTCACAAACTCATCTAGAACACAACTTGAACATTCCTCTTCTCACAATTTCAAACAGAAGGGAGGAGAAAGTGTAAAAGGCTTTGTTTCCCAGCTTACAGATACCATCATGAGGTTTCTCACCCCCAGGGGGTACAGTTCTGATAAATACTGATCAAACAACCCATATCTTTGCAAGTCAGGCTGAAGATTCACAAGAAGGATAAATGTACACAAATTGATAAGGGAGGCATTGAAATCCCAGGGGGGAAGGGGGGGGGGGGGCAGACTAACATAAAAAAGGACAAGGAAGTCTGTCAGAAATTTTTAAAACAACCCCTAAGAGGTACCAAGATCCTGCTTTGTGGGCGTGGCTTGATTTATTTCACCCCTAAAAGGTACCAATTCTAGGACAACACACATCATGTCCTGTACATTTGTTTTGGTTCAATACCATAAAAGGTACCGCCAAAAGCGCCTGCTTGTAAGAACGTTTGAGGACTGAACATGTACCCAAAGTGGTATAGGTGGGAAAACCACTTTTTTAAACCCCCTAAAAGACTATGGTGAAGCACACACCTTGTCATCTTTAGATGGAAGAGGGGTGTACCTCCACACACCACCCGCGGCTACACACCCACCGCCCCCCACCCCCTCCCGCCCTATCCACAACGTCCTGGGTTGTCACAAACCCTCATTGAACTTTCTTGTCCTCTAATTGGGCCCAACTATTCCCCCCGTTCATATATAGACGTGTCTCTTCAGAAAGTGTGTGTGATGTCACACGCCCTTTAAATTAAACAAATGCATAGATTTTATACCAAACCACATGTAGCACACTAATCAGGTGGGGTTGTAAACACTTACGAACACAAATCCAGGCAAAATATGTGGCTGCTGACAAGGTTTGGAGTACTTAGCCTTACACATTTTGATTCATGCATATTTCTGCTGATTGTGCTTGTTTACACAAAAGTTGAAATTCCTATTAATTGGACAGACAAAACAAAAGATCAATGCGATTGTTGTTGTTGGTTTTCTTAAATACTACTATTAATTCTAAAAGGCCATTAGGCCAGTTACTGTAGTTCTGTCTCATTGCAAAAACAGATATTGAGCGTTTAAGGGGCCAATAGTCCCATGCACACCTTACACACACACACATATATGGTCCAGGAAATTCCAATAGTTTCTGGTATTCTTATTACTTATTAATAATTAAATTAATAACACAAGCAACTTTCACTTCACGCTCCTCTAGACTGAACCAACATTTAACTTACCCGTGAAACTCCTAAAGTTCCGTCATTTTCCTTTTCATTTTATATAATTATAATAGATTGAAAAAAGAAACATTGTACATGGACTGTAAAGTAAACAATTTGCAACCAATTCATAAATACATTGAACTGCACAGATGAGAAACGCCCATTAAGTATCATCATCTCTGGCAATGATGTAAAAACACCACAATGTTTGAAACAACTGCAATGCTTCAAATCCCAGAATGTCCATGGAACACACCTCTGCATTGACCTCTGAATTGATTTTCACCTTGCAAAGCAGTTCAAAAGTTTGTACCCTTTCCGTGCCAGGATTGTAGTCTCCTCTCTTAATGGCCTCCTAGACAAGGACAAAAGGCCACCCATGTCCATCTCACACATAATAACTATGTCGCCTTGAAATGTTGGTGGCAGTCCATTCAGGTACCTATCTGAAGAACTGTTGACGTGCCCCAAAGATCTTGGTGGGGCATCGATTGCAATCATGCTGCATGATAATCTTGCTCAACATGATAAGCCGACCCACTGCTGTCCACACACGTGCAGCGGTTTGTATAAACACCTGCAGAAAGTTTCACGCAGGGTACAGTCACGCTCCAGTATGTGATTCAATAAAGTAACTGTTGGAGTCAGAGATAATTATCATTGGCACCCGTTGGAGTCTGCAAAACAATGGCAAGCCTCCTTCATTCATTCTGGAAATTGTAGAGTTTCAACAAAGAGAAAAAAGCACTTTTCATTATGTGTCTTCTTTGGTTGAAATTTTCTGCATGCAGAACACCAAAAAGAACTTTGTCCATCGCCATTAGTCCAGCACCATCCTTTCGTCTGATGCTCACGTATCAACTGCATGGTGGATGAAGTAGTTTGGTTTACCCATGGGGTCTGTGTTTCCCATCCACCGAGGGACGTGGTCAAAGTCAAAAAAACAGCCAACAATTTAGACTGCTGTACCCTACACCACAAGTAATATTCCCTGATTGTCAATTATGTAAGTAATATTAGGTAAATCCCCAAAGCAGACTGAAGGTAAATACGTTCATTCACACATCACTGACAGTACGCCAGAATTGAAAGAATGTTTCGGTTGGGAAATCACCAATAACAACAGTTTAGTCCAACTGAGAAAAATTTTCAGAACCTTTGAAAGAGGTCTCACTGTGACGAGAGTCGGTTTCCAAAATTTGCTGTTGCTATCTTCGCGCACACCCCACCACTGGCCCCACCCCTTTTCTTTTTTTTTTTTTAGTTAAAAGGGACTTTTTACTTTTATGGGGGATTAGGGAAAGGAAAAGAAACTGTTAAGATTCTGTTTCTACTAGTCATGACAACAAAAAGTGCTATACGTTAGCGACAGTTGGTCAAAACAGGTCAGTCTGATTAAAATGGCAACACACAGCCCAGTGCTTTGTTGTAAGTATGTGCTGACAAAATTTTTGTGTACATACCATTAATGGGGTGTTAAACAGCCGTGACTCCCACAAAAAGAAACCAGTGGGTTGTTATCTGACTTCAAAGTTGATAAAGCAAATAAATCCACCAGGATTTAAATGCAGCTGAGGGCAGTCAGCTCAGGATCCCTTGCTAAACATAATTTACACTTGTTTCTTTCCACCAGTGGAGGTGGTGTAAGCTGATCTTGTGTTACCTAAATAGAACAATATTTGATAAATCAGGATTCGTTGTAAACACCATCAGCCACTATAATATGCATTTAATTACTAAATGATTAACCGTGAATATTTTTGCTGCCCACAGTAGTATAGAGGTGCAGTACAATTGGCCTTCTCATATTTTAAAATAATCCTGTTCCGCGGCACTTTCAAATTAATTTCTTCAATCCGTTGTTAACGGCCCGCTGTGGGTATTGTCTTTGCTAATTGAATAATACCAGGCAAACGCTTTGACATGGACAATGTTTGACTGGAACAAACAATAGAAACAGGACAATTCAAAAGTTATTTGTGCCATCTTGATCCCGGTTTTTGGACGGTCGCGGAATTTTATAACTTCTTAATATCCTAAGGATTTGGAAGAAGGGAAAAGGGCTGTGTTGTGATTCTAAAGGTACCCCAATTCTAAACTCTGTTCTATTGACCCGACACCCAAAATGATTCACCCAGATGGAATTCCGTTTACCCCGTGGAAACGTTACCTTCTCACAGAGGGCGGTTAGAGCAAAAAGGGTAAAAGTTACGAGAATTTACATTTCAAACAACCTGATATTGAGGGACGGGTCTTACCATTTTCAGAGAAACTTTCATCATTACAAAATGGAAAGCAGTTTAGTGGAACATCTTTTCATATAAAAGTTTACCTCAGACGCATAACGTGCAATTGTTCAGCTAAAACCGGTTTGCTTATGAGAACAATCCGGGAATGATCGGAGCGTAGCGCAAATCTGTTGCTGATCAAACGCAACTTTCTCCTAGCGGATGCACGAGTCAAAAGATCAACAGCGTCCCGAACAAAGTATTACACGCATCAGAAGCGTGGATGTTTTATTGTACATTTTGCCCATTTCCGGCGAAAGTGGATCGTTGTTTTTCAAAACTGATGCTCTTTGGGCATTCTGAGGGAGTGTAACTGTCAGTTTTACACTGCTGTAAAGGTAGGGACGCATTACTGTTCGTAGAATTGGCTTTTTGAACTAAAATTTTGGTCACGTACAATGTATAGTATCTCCCATTCCGGTAACCTCCATTTCACATGTTATCAAACTCCCTTTATAGCTCGATTGTTTGGCAGATGAAGTCAGAATTGTGTATTCTCTGAACTGATCGGAGTTTCAAAAGAACCTACAGACTGGTCATAAGAGATTGGTCACATTAAGCCGAATTCCTAGTGAAGATATCATTGGAACGAAGATTCTCGATCGAAGCAGCGCGTACATGTATGTTCACACAAAGTTGTGTGTATGCGCGGACTTGTACGCAAAATTTCAGGGTGTATTAGACGGCTTCCTTGCATTAAGAAATGCAAAAGTAATTTAATCATGTTTTTAAAGTATCGATAAGCTGTTTGGCTTCTAAAATGTGTGGAAACCTACACCTATGAATACATAACGAACTTCCGTCGGGCGCGTGGGTACGTTGCGTATCATGAAGACTTGATCGAATAAATTCATGCGTAATGCTTCAGTGCGAGAAACATAATTTTGCTGGAGGGTACAGTTAGTTAACCGTTTTATGAAATGGGATTTTCATCGCCAAACTAGCTTCGGAATAAATCCAGCTTTTTCCAAGAGAATGTTTATGTTGTAAAGTGCTTTGTTTCTATACTTTAGTGGCCGTTAATGATATCGGCTAATGAAGAATGAATACAATCTATCCCTTTCCCTGTGATTTAATGGACGTTTGTTTGTAACAAATGTCTATTCCCTCCAGCAAAGTTAATACCATCAGTATGCGTGAATTTATTATTTGCCTTTTTGTTAACGCAATTTCCCTGTAAGAAAGCAGAGGTTGTTTTGTTTATTTTGGGGAAGCTGGGCCATTAGAATTGTTTGTTCGCAGGCGAATAATTTCCTTCTGTTTTCAATGGCTTGCGTCCTGGTGGTTTCTCGAGCAATCTTTCTTTTAATTAATTTTTTTCCTGGTTTGAGAATTTCAGTTTCTTTTTCCTTTTCCCTCTGCTCATTTCGGTTGCACAAAAAAGTATTTTCAGTTAGGTGGCATTTTAAGTTAAGTGGATTTCAATTAAAAATGCCGTTTTTAAGGAACACAAAAATTTCCTTAAGATTTCGGTAGTTAAAATTTATAAGATGTGATACATATAAACATTAAAGTATTTTTCCGGGAAAAAATTATCAAGGTTTGAAAAAATTATGCTTCATTAATTTTGAAAAAAATCTAATCATATTATTTTCTATCTAGCTATTTATCAATGAATTATCACTTATATCTAATAAAGATAAATTAATCATAATTCAGGCAAAAGAAAAAATATCTAAGAAATCATGAAAAATCCATGACATCTATGAAAATTATTCCCTGGAAAGCACGTAAAATCATATAATCATGTACCTGTGCTATTATAATTACAGTGTTTGTGAAAATTATGTAATTTTACCCAATGTTCTCATGCAGAATTTATTCATGAGATTTTTTTAAAAAAAGCTTTTAACCACTTCATACTAAAATTAATTTTACAACGAAATGACTATGGGGCTTTCAAAGAACCCCTATTATTTGCTGTTACATAATAAGCGACAGAAATAATTCCCTTGGGGACCAACTATTTCTAGAGTTTCATCAGAAAACTGCATTTTAAATAAGCTAAGGTGGATTAGATAAGAGATTAATGTCTTCATTGGGCAGTGTACTTGTCTCAGTTGATTATCACAGCCTTAGTGGGAATTTCTGTCAAGTAACTTAATTAAAATGAAACTCAATCTCAGGTGAACTGTCATGCAAAAATAATTGGCAGTATTTTTATTATAATTTGTATGTTGCTGTAAGATCTACATGTACATGAAAAAAGGACAATTTTGTGCCCCAGCTGTTTTATTTCGTCGTTGCAATGATTTTTTCAAGAACTGACACTGGTCTAAAGTAAGTTTACCACGTATACCATTTCACATGCCACTGAAATCATTGCATTCAGTGTTATTATAATGGATGTATGTTGGCCAACTCATATTGTGTAATGCCATGTTCTTAATCATATGGGAAGTCTATGCAGAACTGTACATGTATTCCTGAAGTACAAATAAAAATACAAAAAAGCCAAACCAGGTTATTTCAGGATTGGACAAGACAACAGAATTGTTTATTAACTCTCTGGAACTTTTGCTTGCTGATTTACAGCACTGTTATTTAATACCTAAAGCAGAAGCGTGTTATTAAGCCTCGACAAAAACATTAAATAAATGTAAAACTTACATGGGAAATTTAAAAGATTTTTTTTACCATGATTCAGATTTGTGTAGTGCACACTTTTGTACATTTGTATCTATCAAAACTTTAGTTTTTTCACTAAACGGGGTACAATGTTTTACTGATAGCTTGAATTGAAAGGGTTGAAGGTTGCATTCATTGCAGAAATGTAGTGGATGGGTAGCTGCCAACTAATTTCATCAGGTGTAAGACGGCTTCTAAAATACCTTATCACTGAAAGTTCACCAAAAAACAACTGGCTGTGAGTAACTCAGGTCTGAGAAAGACTGGTTGGACTTGGGGCAGCTTATTTTGTTCATAACTACATGTATTATGTACATGCATGACAATGTGCAGTGTGGGAAAATTTCCATGAGTCAAGGGATTGCTAAATAACTATTTTTTGTGATCTATTCTCTGGATATAAGGAACTAAATGGGTATGATTTATTTATGTCTGAAAAACCATTTATTTTTGACAAAACATTTTGCTTCGGAATCCACATTTGCATACATGTGATTTTCATCTCAATTGATTACTGAGTTTTAATAGAAGTTTTTCTTGGACAAGATGTTAACTAAGTTGCAATATTGTCATGTTATTCAAGGAACACCTTGAAATAATTATTTTCTTTGTGTAGTTTAATTTGCAGGATGTAGATCTGTGAATATTTTGAATCCTCTTCAGAAAGGTTTTAATGTAATTGGTCTGACTTAAATTTATTTGATGAGCAGCACTGATATCTATATCATTAAGCATCGTTAATCATGTCTTAAATATTTAAGATTTAAAGCTGGCTAATCAACCAATCAATTTTCTTTCTAGTCTGTTAATGTGAAGCCAAACATGTGGAGATATGGCAAACAAGTTGGATGTTTTATCCAAAACAATATTCTTGCATTATGTTGGAAACAGGCTAACATGTTTTGCTAATCAAGCATGCCTTTCTGATTATTGAGAATCATTCCAGACGCCTATCTGTTCCAGTGTAGCCTTCATGTCTGACAAGAACAATGATTTTATATAAAATATTCAAATAATTGCTGGTAATTTGAAGTGCATTGTTTTGACTAAATTTCTCGTGAGTGGCATCTGAGTCAGTTTGTATACCTGTAAACATGTGTATATCTGGCTGCAGATTTTTAAAATGGAAGCGTGTTACAGATTTTCTTGGAATATGCAGGTTGCACTTGCCTAAAATTACTATATTTAAACCTGACAATATTACCAGTAATGCATGATGAGGCTGTATGACTGTAATTGTAGCATGTTTAATAGGCTGTTGATTGAATTTGATGCACAGTAAGTTCAAAATATATACATGTATGCCTCTTTTGTTAAAATTTGATGCATGCGTTACTGCATCCATGTACTGTACATGTAGATGCACAGTCACCAAGAGCCTCAATTGTTTACTTTACTGGGTGATATTAACCTGTTAAAGCAAGATAGCCCAATTTTCTGGACAACATTCTATTTGGTAAATTATTATTGTAAATAGAGGGACATATGTTGTTATATTATTTAATATCTACCAAATCTTCGAAGTAAGAATTGTGATGGGTGATGTACATTGGAGACAATAATAAGTCAATTTTGACCATGTTTATTACAACTCTTACTTGGCTCTGAGGCTTAGATGAATTTTGAAACAAAAGAAATTAAATGTTTATTCAATTTGGCCAACTTTAATGTGATTTCTTTCGTTTTCTTCTTCAAGTCTCAGAGCCAAGCCAGAGTTTAAATGGTAAGTAGTTATATTACCATAATGGCACAAATTTCCACTAAAATTTTTGTGATAGAATCTTAGGGAATGTGTCAACATACAAGATAGAGATTGATACGTATTTTATGCCATTTTAAGTGTAGTACACGACACAATGACCCATGTTAGCAGTGGAATATCAAACATGAAATGTGCAAACCAGTATCTATACTCCACTATAATGCCAATTTGATGTTCGTACAAACTTATTTGTCATATAACAATGCATACTTTTAGTAAGAATTGAATTAAGATCCATTGAACATGTACAGGGAATAATTTATAAGAAAACAGAAAAGAATGAAGGATAGTATAATTTACAAAGAGAAATAAGTTTGCCAAACATAAAATTCTTTTTCAGTCTAGTACATGTATGTCTTCCAACTAAATAAGCTGAACATGTAGAGTTTTAAATGTACAGTGTATGGTAGAGATCAAACCTCTAACTAACTAAGCTCTTGGGCCACAGTGGGGAATACTGGCCCAAGGTCACTAGCAGTACATTGTATGTACTGGCAGGTTCGCACAAAAACGATCAAGGGCCAATACTTCCAACTAAAGCTGAAGCAATTAGCTAGGTTAGTATATATTAAGTAGTGTCATCATACGACACTCATGCCTGTATAGTCACTATTCTGGCTATCAAAAGCAAAAATTACACAGGTTGACTTCAAAACTACAATGTACCTTGCCATATACATATATGGTAATGAATGCCGGTAGCTCTTATTAACTGAGTAGAAGACCTGTGCTGGGGAATCTTGACTGAGGTTGCAAGTACAGATCAAACGCAGTGAGGTCACTCTGTACATACAACTAAGGTCATGATATTCTCCCATAAACTGGCTAAGCTTGGTTAATGTGCAGTTCCAGTGAGAAAATATCCATACTCCCCCCACAGAAGGGATTGGAATTTCCTGGGGTGTGGGGGGTTCTGTAAGGCCAAAAAATATAAAGAAATGTATGAAGCTTAATTGGAATTTCCAGAGGGGTTGGGGAGGTATGGATATTTTCTGGAATTACACAATATCGATTTCAGTCAATCAAATTCATGAATTCAGTAGTTCGCAGTCCTTGTGAGACAGGCATATACATGTAATACTGAAGATTATTGTATGTATATCTATCCACTTTGCTGAACTCAGTGGTTGTACTTTCATTTGACAGATGAGTCCTGGAATACTTTCAGTGCTTGTTTTACTCTCTGCATTCCTTTCTGGTGTGGATGGGATTAATAGCACAGTGAGCCCTGGTGTTGGCAATGGTAGCTCTGTTGATGTTAACATGAGCACTGCGGCAGATGTGCCAACCACCCAGATAACTACAGATCTATCAACCAATGCTACTCCACAGAATGCTACTCCAGGGATAAAGATTGGTGAATGTTACGGTTTTGAAGTGTTTATTCTGAACAACCAGCTCAATATACCATACACTGTCACTTGCTGTATTGCTGTCCTCTGTGGATTTTACCTGATTTTATTTGGTAAGATAAGCTTGAATGGCATGTATGAGTAATTTTGTCAGTGAAACTGTGAATTTGGTACATTTTGCTGACATGCTCCTGTGTAACAAATAGATTCCATGGTACTGTATGTCTGCTCAGTAATAGATTACAGATCACAGATGGCTTCAAAATGTGGTTAGAACAAAAAAGTGGTACAATGTTGAACGACATGTTAGCCATGTTCTTTCCGCATTTGACGTTTTCTGTAATCTGTTAACTGGACAGAGGCATGACAACATGGAATCTGTTTTTCATGATAGAGAAACCATTAAAAATGTTAATGATGTCATTTGTGTACAATTACATGTATGTCCTTCAATAGATCTTAAAGGAGCTGTGTCACGGTTAAATGGTTTGAGAAATTTAGCCTAAAGTTTTCAGTTTTGTTGTTAGTAATCCGTGTCAATCTTAGTCATCCTTAAAGTGCCTATGAAGTAAAAAATAATTACTGCTTATTTGAAAGGCCTTTCAAAGTATGGAAGGATGGGGTTTTTCTTTTTAGAATATCTTTTTCGTTTTAGAGATATTTACGTTTTTGTGAGTAAAGTGATGATGTCATAGGTGGTTTCACTAAAACAGTACTACATGTACACTCAATCAAGAATATCTCTAGAAATATTGAAGCAGTGTTCTTCAAACTTGGCATCAGGACTGAACATCACAAAAGATGCCAAATGACATCTGTCATGCTGTTGCCATGACAAAAGTTATGCTGCTTGTCCTGTTTTAATTGGGACTAAAATTCCCAGATTTTATCCTAAATAAGGATCATCCACTCACAACAACCTAGTGGGGATAGTTAAGGCAATATGGGAACCATTTGTGTGCCCAGCTAGACCCTCTGTCCCACTTTCAAAGATTGCAAGAGACTGGAGCTGAGTGTGTTGCCATGGTAACAACAGTAGGTGTCATTCTGCTTTTTTTTTTTCGTGATGTTCGTTTCTCGTGCCAAGTTTGAAGAACGCTGCTCCAATATTTCTGGAGATATTCTTGATTCAATTTGAGTTTTGTACTGTTTTTGTGGAACCACCTATGATGTCATCACTTTCCTCATTTGCATAATACAAAAACGTACAAAACATCTCTAAAACGAAAAAGGATATTCCCAAAAGGAAAACACCATGATTCTTCTTTAGTTTGAAAAGCCTTTCAATAAGCAGCAGTTATGTTTTACTCCATAGGCATTTTAATCATCCTTGTTCCCTTATGGTTTATTGTTTCTTAAGTATTATTTTCAGGTTTCCTTCAATTTCAAGGTAATTTTCTTGATGGTCAAAATAACTCAAAATACCGTGACACAGCCCCTTTAAGTAACAACTAGTCAATTCAAAATGAGAGAATACAATTTACTTCGACTTGCTGTATTAACAAAGTAATTTTATGTTATAGGGTACAGATTTTTTAAAAGCAGCCTTTTTCTGTTGGGATTCCTGTTTGCCACATTTGTCACCTACATCATTGGCAGCAACCATGCTGACCTGCCATCCTGGGGTCTTGTCGCTGTGGCTGTCGCTGTTGGAATATTTTGTGGGCTTTTAACCATGTTTGTCACTTACTGCGGCTTATTCCTTGGTGGATTTGGCCTTGGGTTTTTCATTGGCATTGCTATCTTCTTTATTGTCGAGACATTCTACCATGTTTCCATCAAGTGGATACCATTTGGAGTCCTCCTAGGCTTGAGTTTGATCTTCAGCTTGCTGACGCTAAGGTGGCAGAAGGGATTTTTCATCGTGGCAACCTCAATTATTGGGGCAGCATTGATAACAGTTGGTGTTGACTACTTCATCGAAGAATTTGTGTTGATCAACTATGCTTGGCAAAGGATCATGGCAGGTGATGAAAAGGTAGACTGCTGGGTGAGTTGGGTGCTTCTAGCAGTATGGCCTGTCATGTTTATCCTTGGAAATGTGGTGCAGTTCTGCAAAACAGGAAGAAGTTACACTCACAGAAAAAGTAAGTTCAAATTATTGTGCTATATGTTTTTCCTATGTGGCAGTATTTGGTCATTTTTAGGCATGGTCACAGGGAACAGGTGTAGGCTGCTGTTGAAGGGATTTTGTAGTTAAATGCAAAATAAATGCGCAGTTGAATGCTGTTATAAGCATCCCTCCAGCACATTGTGAATCAGGAATTGTAGTGTAGGTACATGTGTAATTACATGAATTCTAACTGAAATTCTGCAATTCACACTGCAAGTGATATAGTTTGAAAATTCTTTCAAACTTGCACAACCTTTTGGGCAAGTGCAATTTGGAAGAATTTTCAAACATCGCGAGAAGTGTAAATCCTTAATAATTGTCCAACCTTTCACACAATTATAGACCAATTTCATAATTACATGTATTCTTGCTGGTAATTGTATTTGACTGTGAAAATTACTAAATATATGTGTGCATTAATTTGGGCTGCAGTGCAAAGTTAAAATTGATAATACATTGGCTTGCTATCAGCCAATCAGAATGAAAATAATTGTGAGTCATAAATTTATTAAATAAAGTTACTTATAAATCAACACCTTTTAGGATCAGACTCTGTGTCACTCCAAGGTGAAGATAAAGCAATGAAGAGATATCGCAGCCTAAACATGAATGGAGATGTGGTGGCAAAGGTACTATGTTGATCTAAAATTTAATGGATGTTGACTTATGGTTTTAACCTCACAATACTGTATAAACCCCTGAAGATTGATGTTGTTAAGCTGGAACTGTTACATGAAAAGAGCTTAATATTCATAAATTTACTGTACATACATGTAGGATTTTCAGAAGGGAGGCACTTTATCATCACCTGAAGATTTCACTTTTGGAACACAGGTGGTACAGGGTTTGTGTGTACTGTACACACAGAGAAGTTGCAGCAATATGATCCCAGTAAATTTTGACTTCCCCTTTAACCTCTCTATTGAACCACATGGTTCATCTCATCCCCAGGATTGAACCTTTGAGCTTGTACATTGCCTAATTTCAAACCGTGAAGGACTAGGTATGAGCCTGTAAATTATGGGATAAGCAACTATTCACCCACAGAGCCAGAAAGAGCACACCAAGATTCACAAAATCCCCAAGTTTGGTGTTAATCAGGCTAGTTTTCACTGAGATACAGTGATTTAGAAACGTCAAAATTAACAAAGAAATGTATGGCCATCCAGACGCTGTGTCAGATAGCATCTACTGTAGTCTCCTTCGCAGTGTCCGGATGGCCATACATTTCTTCGTAAATTTTGACATTTTCAAATGGCTGTATCTCAGTCAAAACTAGCCTGATTAACACCAAACTTGGGGATTTTGTACAGCTTGGTCTGCACTTTATGACTATGTGGATCAATAGTTGCTTATCCCATAATTTACAGACTCGTACCTGGTTCTTCACTGTTTGAAATCAGGCAATGTGTGTTTATTATTGTTACAGTACTCTTCTGACCTTAGATACATGCTTTGTTTGCAGTCATACTACACCAAAGATGAAGATGAAAGACGTCCTACAGAGGTCTAACTCCTGATGCCTGATTGCTGCTATAATATACAAATTCCCCTGCAACCTTGATCTCCATAGCCATTGCAGAAACGTGAGAGGACTGGGAAGAGTTTCATTTCAACTGACATGCTACTGCATGAACAGCTACCCTGCCAAGTTTTAAGAGTTTTCAGTGAAAAATTGTTCAAATGGCAGCCTTGCAAAAGTTGCAAAATTCTATACAAATCCTTATAATTTTGTGGCTTGTCTACCCAATCCATACAAACTCTCTATTTTAGGTGATATTTGAAGAGCTACCATTTTGCCATTTTCCTCCTCTAAATATTTCTATTCTTGGTAAATACTCACAAATTTAGATGATCTTTCATTTGAATATATTAGTTTTTTAAACAAACAGGACAAAACCATACACTTTCACCAGTCTTTCTGCAGCATTTCTGTAATTTCCTATACCCTCCCCTTTAAGTCAGTTCTGGAGGGGATGTCTTAATTCTCCTGTCTGTGTGAACACCGATGAAGGGCCATTGGGCATCCACATGTGTCCAGGAGGCTAATCATAGCTGGGAGAATTTTGGCTTAGACACCAAAGTCTAAATTTTCTTAAGTTGTGTGATCATTTTCTTTGTATGTTCTTAAGAAGTATAAGCTTGCCTGACGTCCTTATTTAATGAGGATCAGCTTTGATTCCTCAAAAGGGTTATCAATAAGTACCACAAGGCTTACAGCTGTCAGCTTATCTGTAGGCAGCATGATATACACTTACAGTTCTGGATTTCTCTTGTCTGTACACGAAGGTACAAAACCGATGTGAACAGGTGTGGAATATTCCAATGTGGACTTACTCGAGCCAGGCCACTAGGATTTAAGAGTTACAAAAATCATGAATGTTACTTGGAACACAAGGTTAAGCCATCCTTTTTCTCAAAGAAACCATTAAAACATTGAATAATACAAAAAATAGATTGTTAACAAAAAAAAAGAAAAAAAAAAAAATAGATTGAAAACGACCAACAAAGAACCTCTCAGGACAACATTGCATTTGTTCATGGGTGCGTTTTCGATCTAAAATCTGCCGTTGCAAATGGGTTTTCAAGTTAAATTTTTCGCCAGTCTAGTATTACTAGTCTATACATATTATAAATGTGCCTGCCAGGACTGAAGCTCTGTTGAGTGCCGATAAGGCAGAGGAAAAGTTTGATAGTGTATTATGTTTTCATGTCAAACCACTTTTACCTTGCTGTCATGAGAAGCTTCCCCAGTTCATTGCTTCTTAGTTTACATTTTGATTGGTTAGTTTTCTTTTCTAGGTGGCTCAAGTCTGAGTTAGGCGGCACTTGAAAACAGGCAGAATGTTTTAGTTTCACAGTGCTTCAGTGATTTGGCTACACACCTGACTACTAATGTATTGTCTAATGACAGTCACAATATTTGTCAATCCTCAAAAAAATTCTTTTTCCCAGTCAGCCTATGATTCAAGAGTTGAAGTTTGAGTACATTTATTTGTATTTATATTTTTACAATGAAAAATCAAAGAATTATTTCTGTGCCAAGGCACTGTTTAATAGGTACAATGTAATAATAACCAACAAAGGTCTCAATTTCATTTCATTTGACTTTAAAGCATTGTATTAAATACACAATTCATGTGCTTATTGTAGGAGGTCTTTTACTTCAACAACTTTAGGTAAAGGGTGTTATGGGAAGCAGTTGTAAATTAATTCATATTCCAATTTGTAGTTAGTAAGCTTATCTTCTTAAACCTACTTTTAGGACATTGTAGTTTTTTTATTTAGGTAGATGTAATCATTATTCCATTTTTCAGGGTTGTCAGTAAGGGCTGTGACCATAACAGTATAAGGCTGAGCATATTTATGGCCCCCTTGATGCTATGGGTGTGAACTGCGTCTATAGTTAATATAATTCACCATGAACAAGTTGCTAAGGGTGTTTGAAGAGATAATAAACAATTAGACTACGGAGCCCGAGTTTTCTTACGCGCAGGAAGAGTCAAACGGGCGCAGCAGACGAGGTGAACTATCGCTCGTAGAAAACGAGGGCGAGTAGTCTAATTGTTTTAGTATAAATTTACCGGTAGTCTCATTGCACTAAAAAGAAAAAAAAACAGACTCACAAGTAACGCGTAGAAAAGAACTGTCTTTATTATGTTTACATCAGGTTCAAACGTGATGCGGCGATGTGACTGATGCGTAACTGTTGACTACAGCAGATAGTCGACGGTAATATAGCCAATCATAATTCAGGATTCACAATAGGGACTCTGGTACAGTATACGAAAGGACTAACTAGGCGACTCAAAACTTAATGCCAGCCTGGTTATCTCGTACATTATAAAATTTCAATGATTTTGACTGGTTGTTTCTCCTTTATAATATTCATTGATTTTATGTAGATAGTAATTTTAATGACTAGCT
>JAHPZR010011313.1:5000-32256 GCA_019787425.1 Platygyra sinensis | reverse complement strand
AGATTAAATAGGGTCTCAACAGTGACTGTTTTGTTCAAGTTAACCATTTATTGCTTTCTAAAACGTATAAAAAACTTCGGGCAAACTATCCTTTAAGGTCCGGTAATACGGGCAACATTTTTCTTCAACTTGTCTCGCAACATTGTTGCGGTGCAAGTTGAAACCCTCTGTTGCGCGTATTACCGCTTTGATGACCAACTTGTCTCGCAGCAAAATACAGTGTTGCAAGTCTGCAAAATTTTACATGTATAATTGGTCAATGGTGTGGAAATGAAGATGGCGCTTTCATTCATATAATTTAACTTTCCGACGAAGTTCCACTTCGACTTCTGGCCGTCTTTTTCTTTCAAATTTTCCGTGCCAGCGAAGTTCTCTCAATATGAAGCTCACTGTTGTTTCAGATAGATAGCCGAAAAATTGTGATTTTCCGACAGTTCTTTCAAGTTTCCTGCTTGTTTTGAAGGGACAAACGAGGCGTTCCAAGGACTAATGATAGTCCTCAAGGTCGTTTTAAAGGGCAAATTGATGACTTTCCACCCGGACTTTCCGAGAGTTGCTGGTCTATTTTGCATTCAGGCTCGCCTCCGGGCTCTTCTCCACTGTCCACCATGTTTTTATTTTATTTGCCGCGCTTCACGACGACCAATCTCAAGGGTTAAATTCAAATTTGTTGCGAGACAAGTTGTAGCTTCAGTGGTAATACGAGCAGCAAAACTGGAATTTGTTGCAGAAAGTAGAACTCGAGTCTACTTTGCGCAACACGTTGCCTCAACTTGCAACACTGTATTTTGTTGCGAGACAAGTTGGTCACAACGTGGTAATACGCGCAACAATGTGTTTCAACTTGTAATGCAACAATGTTGCGAGACAAGTTGAAGAAAAATGTTGCCCGTATTACCGGACCTTTAGTCGGGGCCAAACGACTTGGGGCGAAACGACTGTCATTCATTTTTACAGTGTGCAATCTTCAAGAGGGCCAGGTGGCTCTGGGAAAGAAAACAGGGCTCTGTAGGAGTTTGTATGGATTTGAAATTCGATTGGAAACCTTTAAAACCTTTAAAACTATCTCTGATAATCAGTTTGATGAGCTATAATAAAGTTCAAAACCCTGGTGCCTTTTTTATCATTCCAGTGCTTGTGCATGTCTTATGGTTAAATAGCACACGACTGACTGACATCGAAAGTTGTACTGTGGTAATTCAGCACAGCACCTGACTCACAAATAACATTGTTTTAATATTAACTTTGTTTTAAGTTTATAGTTTACAGTAAATTCAAGATTTTTAGTTCTACAAGGATAATTCAACGTTCATTCCGAAACTGCCCAAAAGTGAACAATTAATAACAAACTTCAAAATTAGGCAAAATTCAACCATGAATTCCTCATCTAAGAGAGAGACGGCTTGATTTTCGCCACTCACACAAGTCCAGTCTATGTTCTTCCTAGAGAGAGTTCAGGGAGGGGCATGGGTACTTCCTCGAACAGCGGCTTGTAATCGACCCTATGGCAAAAGGAATGGAGATGTCCCAATACAAAACTTTTTTTGTCAGATAAATAATGAATTGCAAAGTTTTAATTCACCAAAACCTTGTTACACAAAATATTTTCTTTTTGGTCACCTAGGGTGTCAGAGGTTTTTGTTGGACTTGCGGATGAGCTTCCAAAATGTGCCAGAGATGCAAGTAACGACTCGGTTAACAGTGGGCTATGTGGAATACTTTGCAATTAAACAAAAAACCTCTGGAACCCAAGGGTATTTAAGGCCCAATCCTGAAATATATCTTATATCTTAATTGAATACCTAAAAATATTAGTCATTTCTTAGTTATATTAAAACAGGATTGTAAAAATAGAAGGCAAATAAAACTAACAATATTGTCTTAATTAGAAAACACCTAGTGCAAAAATGTTGAAGACAAAAGAGAAAAATATACTACATTACATTCAATTGTGTTTTCAACATAAATATACACTTAACCATAACAATTAACCTCATGTCGAATTGAATAATTAGAAGCATACGTACATAACTTGTGTAAGAGAGAAACATTTGTCAGAATGCTCACATTTGTTGTTTTACAAAGTGAGAAAAATTATTATCTGAAATTTATTACTGTCTGTTGTGAATCTGCAGATCTATTTGACTCTCCAAGGCCATTGCCACCTTCAGCCGACAGCCAATGATTGTGCCCATAAATTGTCACACACTTCAAACTTCCAAAAGTTCAAACTGGGGTGAAAACAAAATGACTTTGTTTCGCCATTTATGTGTGATTAAACTAACATCTAATAACATAACTATTGACCCTGAGGGACTGGGAAATTTGACTGCTCATTGAAGACCTGGACTTGCCATCTAATTACTTTTGAAGTCCTATTTGAAATTACTCAAACTTGGCAATTAGGACCATCATCAAAACTCCAGTGAACAATCCAAGAATTTCTTTAATGGACTGTCCTAGTTTAGTGTCCTCTAGTAATTCAGGGATGACAGACACTGTGGCAATATAAATGAAGCCCCCTGCTGTGAAGGGCAAGATCCACAGCGTCGCAGAATCCCCAATGTTTTCTGCCAGTAAGCCACAGACTGTACCAGCTAATGCTCCGGTGGCTGTTGTCAACTGAAGAAGCATTGCCTGGAAATAGTTAAGTCTGTCGTTAGTATATTTTTCAAGTCTTACAACAAAGAGTAATTTCCATTTGGTATAAATTATTATTTTCACCTAATAGATGTTATCTGTTAAAACAACTGACAGGTTCCCAAGAGAAAAGCGCGACTAAAACTGCAGGCTTCAAGGAATTGATAAGGCCCAAGGACAAAAATACCCCCAGATGTACATATTTTAAAACTAAAAATTAAAACTATAAATTATGATTATTCTGTTCATCATTCTTAATTCTCCCTGATTGCAAGATCCTAACAAAACTGTCAAATGTGAAAATGATTCCGCTCTCTGTTCAAAACAGCGAGTTCACTAAAATTTCACATGAAACTTACATGTAGATAAAATGTTGAAAAGTTTTAACTAGGTGATATCATTTGGGCATTTCCTGTTATACATCTCAGGTTTGGTTGCACCAATGTGATGTATTTAAACCACTTCCATACCAAATGTATCCTCTGTACCCATGACAGAAGAAGATTATACCCTCTGATATAACACTTGCTTGTAATAACATAAAATTAATGGTTTTCAACAATACTACTTTGACATGTTAAAACATTGATAGATCACTTTGGTATGGTGGATGGTAATTGTAATATTTGTGATCAGCAATGCAGAAACTTAGGTCGTGTTCTATTGCGATCAACCGTTTCAGGTTGGTTGGGTTGATTGAGTTGTTTCATGTTCTATCGGCAAAAAACCGCTTATGGTTGGTTTGGTTGCTCAACTTTTTCAACCTGCATCAACCCGGGTTGAAACGGTTGAAAAAGCATTGGTAGCGACCGCTTTTGTTTTCGCAGGCGCTAATAGCTGCTACTTGTGTGATTGATTGCGTGATTAGTTCAATCACTGCTCACATGACGCTCCTTGCAAACAACAAAGACGAAAATTACGTTTGAAACGATCGTCTGACAAATTTGCTACAACTTCTTCTACGTATCCACAGATTCTAACAGCAGGTTTCCGTTCATGCTCAAAAAACAAGGCTGCCAATCCTTCAAGTTCATCCTCTGATCCCTTTTTTACGACATCTTCTAAAATTTCCGAGATAACAAAAGAGAACAGCAAGAGCACGGTGAGCACTCAACCCGCCATGTTTACCCCGTGGATCCATGGACAGAAAGGTTACACGGTAGTCTGGTAATGACTATTCCCAGGAGTGACTGCGTTTTGACCGAAAATGGTTGGAAGAGTGTTCTATTGGAAAACGTCAACTGCATTAACCTAAACTGCTTTCGGTTGAAACGGTTGATCCCAATAGAACACGACCTTAACTTGCAAGCTTTCCGTTGACTACGTACCTTTCTCTTGTTACATCCGGACTGTACCAAGATGGCAAAGTCTCCAATCTCATGAGGGACCTCATGAAGGAGTATTGTGAGAGTAGTGATTATACCAAGATTGCGACTCACAAGAAATGAGGCGCCAATGGCCAGTCCATCGGTGAAGTTATGGGTGAAGTCTGCAGCGAGGTTCAAGTAACCTGACACTTTGATGTCATCTTCATGATCATGTGACTCTGCAAGAAAACAACTATAATTTAAATTTTTATGAAAGGGCAAGAAATGTTTTCACACTTGTCACAAGTTCACTTTCACTTACTCATCACCTTCTTGGATTGCTCAAGGGTGACCTTCAAGCAAAAAGGTCATGAGAGGTTGCCCTTTTAACAGTGAAACCACCAGGACAGTGAAGTATTATTGGAAAGGACTTTCAAAAAGTCTGCCCTGGCCTAGTCAGCTGTTTTATAAAATTTTATACAAACATGTAAAATTTTATAATTTAAGTGTGTACTACACAACTTTATAAAATTAATTTAAATTTACAAAGATGACCACTTAACAAAATTTTTTATAAAGTCATTAAACCTAAACTGCATTTTGTACAGTTTTATATAATGTTTAGTTCTTTAGCCCATTGACTCCTGTGCCGCCTGTGACGAACCTTGGCCTTTATTCCACTTCTGACGTCATCATTTTTGGCCAAAATTGGCATTATCTATACTCAACTTTTGCAGGAGGAAAAGATCTTTCCAATGATGCCTAGATCAGAGTGATCAGCCTAATGGAGCCTGAGATATGCACAAAAATGCTCAAAAAGATGAGTGAAAAACTCAGAGCAAAATTTCCTGGCACTACACCTGGCTGCTCTATGGTAAAAATTGGCCGCCTTGATGACTCTTTCTTAGAAGTTTTTTAACCGCAAGCAAGCCCAGTAAAAGGTCAATCCCTGCAGCAAAAAGAAAAGAAAAAAAGAAAAAGGGAAGGGGAAAAAGTCAAAAATCAAAAAGCCTAAAGACGTAGGTCACCTTCTCGTCCAAAAATTTTGATTTCTGCGCATGCCCGGACCAGAAGTTAGTAAAACATGATTTTAGTGGCAAGAAGGGCTAGCTGTCGTGTTACAAATGCATTTTCAACCAGATTAAGGCTAATTTGGCCAAGATCCAGCCTTAAAACCACCAAAATGTTCAAAAAACACATTTTTGGCAAAAAGTTCCAGGAGTCAATGGGTTAAATATATTATTATAAAATTTTTTCCCAACAAATAAAATTTTATTAAAATCTTTACCCCGATGATAGGTGTTGAAACAAAGTGACTGTTTAGACATCAAATAAAATATCAAAGAATATGAGAAGTTCTATCTTTACTTAAATATTCTTTCCCCACTGTTTAATTGAAACACTAGTTAATTAGGATTTCTACCACTCCTCAGTTGCAATGAAATTTAAAGGTGCGTGAAAGGGGATTTTTTTCTATCAAATGGCTTAACCCTTTAATGCCCAAAAGTGACTTATAGATTTTACTCTATCTAACGCCAGACGATTTTACTCGTCAAAGGGAGACCCTTTGGGCACGAAAGGGTTAAGTAGCTTATAAAATTTCATTAAGTTTTATCAAATTAGTTTTTATAATGGAGTTTCTGGGCTATTTTGCAAGGTTTTATAAATTTTTACATGGGATAACGTTATAAAATTTTACATGATTTATTAAAAATACTCCATACAAAGGCTGGGTAAAATTTAAAAAAAATTTCAAAGACATTTTACAAAAGTTTTGGTTTTGTAAAATTTTATAAAACAGCTGACTAAGGGACTGTGCCTGTGAACTTTTTCATCTCATTACAATGATAAAATTATGACAAAACAATACTGCTGATAGCTGTCTCACTATCCCACATGGAATAAAAATTCTGACTAAATAGAAATTACAATTTGGCAGATCTGAGGAGAATACTTATTGGAGACCATTCTTCATATCTCTTTCCTCCCTTTTCATTGATGTTAAACCCGGTATAAGGTCTGAAGGATCAAAATTTTCTATCTTCATTTCCCTTATTAGAGGAAGAATGGACTGAGCCCTCACTTTGGTCCCCTTTTAAAATCAAACAGCTTCATCTTCACTTTTCACCTTTTGCCTATTAACACCTCTACATCTTATAAAGTTAGAGAAATAGTAAACCAACTCCAATCCATTACTCAGAGTTTTATGATCTAGAAATTTTAAGTACACTAGAGTCGGTAAAGAAGCACATGGTGCAGCCAAGTGTTCTTTCAGTTTCTCAAGAACTTTTAAAAATTCTTAAGTACTGTCATATTTGAACATCTAACTTGGCAATTTATGAAAATGAGAAACTCCCTTGTCAAATAAACATTTTATAAATAAATATATTAAATATTTTGTCCTTCATGTGCAGGACAAAATGAAATTCAGAAGGTCAACCAGCTGCCACTTGCTCGGAGAAATGAAAAGTTTACCTCACTGTAAAATTGAATTTTAATTTTCATAAAAGAATAGGAATGATAAATTCACAATGTCAAAAAATTATGAACTTAACAAAGGGATAGCATTTGAGCAGAAATGTTGCTACAACAACCATGCAAACCAGACCAAATAAACTGTTTCTATGATTAGGTTTTACTGTAACAAGAAAAAAAAACCTTTATTTCCGATGAAATGATCAGCAAAAAATATATTATTAATAGCACAATAAAAATATTGAAAAAAGCCAAAAAATTGCAAAATCAAAAGTTTAATAAATTTACCTCGATAATCAAAAAATTGCCGATTTAAATCCTGTCTAAGATAGCTAAAATAATGATTTTAACACGAAAGGTTGCGTCTTTGTTTGAGAATATTTATTCAGCCACAGATCGATTTCACACTGACACGTCGACTAAGACAAAAATTTGCATAAGGTTGATTCGCGCGTCGCAGGGATCGAATTTTGTGTTGATTTAGAACTCGAAAGTCTCGAAGAAGCTGAAAAAATACACTCAAAATTAATGGATTTTTGTTAAAATAAAAACAGTACCGTGGGAAACTACAGCTGCCGAATAATGAACTGTGAAATTGGTGTTAAGCTTAAGGATTTGCGCACCGAATCAGAAAATGTTAATATCTTGGGAATTATTTTTCCGCAGAGCGGGAAAGCGTGACAGAGGAATGATGATGTTAGAAAACAAACATTCTGACAGTACAAATTGAATAAAATACGACGAGACCTACTTACGTGTCAAATTATAGTTCGAAACGATTGAAAGGAGGTTTAAAATACAGCTTTGTTGCTCTGGAAAAGCAAAATTAAAAATTTAAGAAACGTGACTTGAAAACTAAGTTCATATTTTCCATATAACACGAAGAATTTGCTGTATTTTCTCTATTTTACCTGAGGCTGTTTCTGTTTTTGTTTCCTTCTCTGTCGTCTCGTCTGTCTTCTTCCTTCTCCGCAACTCCTTATCAGTTTCCTCGGGTAGAGAATCTTTGGTTTCGCTCTCCGTTTTAGTAGCGACGTCCCCATTCTTAGCTTCAATTTTCGGGGCGCTGTGAGAGTGGCCATGTCCTCCTTTTACCAGCCGAACAAACTTCTCTACCATGAGGAAAGCTATCAAGCCGGCTAGAACCCAGAGACCGACTACCATTTCTGACGAATGATCATGGCCATGGCCGTCTGCTTCGTGGCTATGTGAGTGTGAGTGTGAGTGAGAATGCGAATGTTCATGGCCGCCTTCCCCTCCGTGTGAATGTGGTGAAATTGCATGAGGAATTAAATGAAGAAATGCATCTCCCAAGAGGCCCCCTGAAGCAAAAGCCAGAAGAACCTTCAACAGGGGTTGCTGTTCGGCCGAGTTGCTTTGTAGTGGAATGAAAAACAAGATGAAGAACGGTGCTGCGCTGATCAGCAGAGTGGCGGCAATAGCTTGTAGCCACTTGGACAGGTTTCCACCTTGATCGGATAGCTTAGGAGAGGTGCCAGTCCCGTGATGAGGCACTTTCATCTTAACATCTTCCGTGTGATGATCGTGGCTGTGCCCGTGATGATGGTAGCTATGGCCATGATGGTGGTCATTGTGATCGTGATGATGGTGATGATGTTGATGAACATGATCGGTATCGTGTTCTTCATCAAAGGGTGGATGGTCGTCATCATGCATACCATTTATAGCTGAAAAGAGAAAAAGCAAGAGAAAAACACAACGCATCCTTCCTCTTAGGGCCATTGTTGGGAAAGACGCAGATCAATAACAGCTTGTTTGCCGACTTGCCGGTGACTGTGACTTTTACCGGTGACTACGCCTGTCGTACTTCTTGCCAGCTGGTTGACGTGGCAAGCATGCGCAAATCCTCCCCAGTGTCCCCGGTGTCCCCAGTGTAACTCGTTTATGAAAAATGTGCAACCAGAAGAATCCAAGACACTGGGGATGAACTATAATACCCAGAAACCCTTGCAAAAAGTCAGCGGTAATCCGTAAAAATGTCAATAGGAAATTAACTTCGCACGGATTTCACCCTTCGTGTGCAATCTTTCACCATTCGTAACACGTCTAGCCTGGAGGTTCTTGAATGGCTGTTCGGCAAGGGTAAGATGATGTTATGGTTTACTGATGGTTTCTGCTTTCTTGGTTTTACTCAATTCCTTATGATCGTTTCTCTCCCAAGGTCAACGACGGCAACGAAACAAATCTTGTGCAGGTACGATTCAGGGTTGTTACCGGCGGAAATCTATTTTTAAGTGATTTAAGGATCTTGCTTGTTTTTTTTTGTACGAGAGTCTATTATGAAGGTCCTAACGAGCGAAATCTTTCAAGCTTACGTGTCCACAAATTATGGACAGGTTAATATATCTTATCACTGTCGGGAGTTCCCGTTTTCTGTTAGTAGCACCCTTCCAAATGCCCGGGCTTTATCTAAAATAATCATTTAGAAACAAAGATGAATTAAATTCATCTTGCCTTTTTTCTTCATACTGCCCTGTTATCTTTTAATGTTAACTATGCAGCTTTGAAACGTCTTCTCCCCAGGATTCCCTGCAATTCTGCCTCTCCCCTCCTTTCCCCACCACCCCAGAGGTGTTAATAAAACAATTTTACGGAAATAACAAAATGGAGGTGACACTAAATCAATCAGAGGGCACACCATGTCTGTGGACTGTGCTTAGTAGGTGTGTGCCTAAAAGTGACATTTAAACTGGAGCATTATTCGTTAATTCAGCAGGTCTAAAACACGGATGAGGGATGAGATTATTGGATTTATTATGAGCTACCCACAGCATGCTAACCTGAGTGTTGTTCGGGGTAACTAGAGTAGTATTTAGGCTAACCCACCACCCTTCACCTCTCGACCCCCGTCACCCCTCAGCCCTCACTGCTTACCATGCACTCGTCACCCCCCACTCTTCAACCCTCACTCCTTACCCCGCACCCCTTGATCCTCAACCTTCACCCCTCAGCCCTTATCTTCAATTTTGGCCAGCCCCTGTGATGCAAGATCTCTTATTTGATATTATGTTGTAATGTTTGAAACGTTACTCTACATTTTTCCACCCCTTACTATGTTATTAATCTAATAATTTAAGGTACTATATGCATGGAGTCTGCAGGGAAGGAGACAACTGCCATTATTCACATGACTTAAAAGATAAACCCTCAATGGTATGTCATCTTTGTAATTCACAGCATTTTAGCATGTTATTACTTTATAATTTTGTGAGTCTTGTAGTATTTTTGTGAGTGTTTAGTTCAAGTCAAAATACTTTCACAAGTTCAAGAATGCAGTCACCTTTCATTGCTTTGTTTGTTTGAATTGTGAAAGTGAAGTATGGACTCAAATCGCCTGTATCTACCTATTATGGCTTGTAATTAACAGTTGATTACCGGCAATACTTAACTGTGCATCATCGAGTTCTGTGCACGTGACTTTGGAGAGGACAAAAAAAGAGTAAGATTTTTTTGAGAAAAGTGCATGGCCTAAAGCATGAATAAATTGTTTCATAACATTGTGTATAGAAATGGCGAAGAGATGATTTCCTTTTTTTGCAATTTATTCATAATATGGGCAAGTTTTGAAAGTATGTGAAAGGGGTACCTTTTTTTCAAATAAAGGTATATATAAAGATAAGGGTAAGGGGGTAGAGCCTCCTCATATAGAGCTTTGTAGTCCCCCCCCCCCCCCTGGACTTTTCCAAAGAGACAGAGACAGTTAGAATCATTATTAACATTTTCAAGCATAATTTGGAATGTTTCTTTCAAAGATTTGTAAGTATTATCTCCAAGGAGCATGTTCGTATGGAAACAGTTGCCGTTTTGACCATGTCAAGCCACCAACTGGAAGGTATGGCAGACATTTATTTTTAGATCCATTGCTTTATTAATAGTCAAAAAGTTGATTAAGGTTTATGCAACATTACAGTTAGTGTGCTCAATTCTGAAGTGAGCAGTCCGGGTTTGAGTTCTGACTGGGGACATTGTGTTGTGTTCTTGGGCAAGACACTTTGCTCTCACGATGCCTCTCTCCACCCAGGTTAATAAATGGGTGCCAGCGAAGTTAATGCTGGGGGATACCCCTGCGATGGACAAGCATCCCATCCAGGGGGGAGTAGAAATACTCCCAGTCACTTCATGCTAAAGAAACCAGGATAAGCTCCGGCCTAATGGGCCACAATTGGTTTGTACTGTATGCAGACAATACATCTTATTCCATGTTGTTGAAAGTGCCTGACTGTGATTTGAAATAATCACATCAAAATTGAGGGCTCTTCATGTAATGTTAACCACAATAACTTGTTAAGAATAACATGGTTACTGTAATAAGATGTTGTTGAAATATATGTTTCTATATTTAAGGACCAGAACTTCATCTGGCCCCAAACCAATACCATTACTGCCAGAAAATGATCAAGATAAAAACAAGGTACTAAATAATATCTGCAAACACATAATGCTTGAAATAAATTCTTATTTTACTAATTTCTTTTAATTGCTTAGTTACATAGACTTGTAACTCAAGGTAGATCTCATTAAGTTGTTTTATCCAAGGTAACATACAAATTTAAAGACCAGAAGTTAGACAGAATTTTTGTTTTTCATTATAACTGCAATGATCAACCATATCTTCTCATTATCAAGATTGCGGATCAATTTATTTTCTATTTCTGAGATGTTCAAGGCAGTAAATTTCAGAACAGAGAAGAAGCCTTTACAATAAAAAGAAATATATACCTCTTACTAACCAAGTTTGAGGTCCATACCATGGACCAAGTTTTTTCCCCTTTGATTTATGGCCCAAGCGCAAAGCGTGTGGGCGATAAATCAAAGGGAAAAATGAGGATCCATAACTTACAGTACAGACCAAGAAGACGAGGTCAGTAAAATATTTATTATATCTCTATTGACTGTCTGACGGGTTCGGGAACAATTTCCATTCACGAGGAACGGCTTCAAATTTCTGAAGCAGGTTGAAAGCAAAATGAGTCAATTTGAAGTCGTTAGCATGCTTTAGCACACAATTTAGTGTAAAAGGAAGTTTTAAACTTTTACTTGCTATATAAGTTAAGAAAATTTGGTGATAAATCATGCAACAGTTTGGCAACAAAAAGCTTTAAATTTTAGCGGGCCGTGCAAGAGAGTACAACCCGCTAAATTGACCAATCGCAGTGCAAATCATACAGAATATTTCAGAATGTCATGATTCAGGATGAGTAGACCTGTGTGTGTTTTGTTTGGAGCTGAATAATTGTGGTTAGGATATCAATATGTTTTTTGGAACATGTGTATATAATGGACCTTCTTTCAACTTTGACAGATGGTTACCCTCACAAAACAAAACAGGAAACATCCCAGCAGCTGGGTAGATGCACCTGAATTTGTTCCAGTAAGTATTAAGACCAAACTGTCCTCATCAAAAATCCAAAATTATCCCTAAATGATAGATTATTCAATTTCATATAAATTGGGGTATGACGTCACAATGTTACTATATGCATGGTAAAAACTCCCTGTTGTTTGAAAGTTTCATCTTTCCCTCGCAGTGTTTCCGCCAGACTGCGCCATTGTGGGAATCCTGCATTGCATTCAGAAAAAATGGAGAAAGGGCCAATTAGCCCTTTACGCTTACAAGGCTGCATGCAGGCTTACCCAGGCATAGTATTCTAATAGCCATCGCAAGGCTCAAAATTGTGATCGATATGGTCGCCAATGCAACTAACATTTCTTTCTTGGCGACCAAAAATTCTGGTTTAGTCGCCATACATGTAATCGTGACTTCATTTCTCTACGATGAGGATCAATAATGGTATTTACGCATGCCTTATGTTCTTATAGAAAACCATATATAATTTTTCACGTTGTTATTTTAAGATAATTTTGTGCTGGTATGTAGATTTGTTGGCATGCAGGTTACGTAATTATGCTAAGCAGTTAATATTTAAGGAGTTTGTCCGTTAGGAGTTGTCACTTCAACGGCATATCCGCTTTTGATCAGTTCATTTCGGAAATTTTCAGTGTTTTTGGTTAAGATAGGTAAATGGAATTTAGCGTAGTTAATGACTAGGAACTTATCTGGTCAGTAGCGTTTTTTTCAGGTGGTGTTAGTGTCTTGGCCATCTGTTAGCGTTTGTTGAGCATTTGATATAGTTTATGAACGTACAGAGTTATGGCCAGGAGGTAGTCTGGTCTCTGGCGTTCTTTGTAAGCGTTGGCCAGTGTCTTGGCTGTGTAGTAGCGTTTGTTTAGCGTTGGTGTGTTCCATAGTGTTTGCAGCAGTCATACGGCCGTGGGAGCCCAGGGGCTGACTTTGTCCAGGGGTATTCCTGGATAGTTCATGCATTGTCGTCCCATGTGCTTGCAGCGTGTTCATTACTCTGTTAGCGTGGCATTTGTGGGTTCAGTTTTTGTAGTTTAGCGGTTTTTGGTGTTCCCTCCCTATCCCCCCTATAAATTTTTCTTTCCACTGAGCTATCTGGCTCGAGTGTGATGGGTGCCTGAGGGGGGCTTGGCACGGGGCGCTTGTGGCTTGGTTGCGGGTTGGGCAGGCCTATTGGGTGTTCTAGTGCCTGGGGGTTGTGATTGCAGTTGCAGCCCCCGTGGCTTCTTGGGCACCTACCCTTCATTAGCGACTTGGGCGTTAAATACGTTTTTTGTGTTAATTACTATCCTAGGTCAATTTATGTCTGATCAGTAAACGAGATGCCCCCTCCTATGCTTGGGCAAGTGTTTTCTTACTTGTACTAAGTTAGAAATTATTTTGTTTTTGTTTCACTGCAGAGTGATTAGATAACAAATTGAAAGATCTTCACTTCTAAAACACTCAACATAAGAAAAGAACTCAAACCATCCTTTTGTTTTGCTGCATTTATTCCCTCACATCAGAAAACTTCCAAATGGCTGACCATGTTTGAAATCACCCTATAATGCATTGCAAACCCTTGGTCATTGACTACGTCATGTATGCCTTTGCAATTGTTCTTTTGACATGCAAGGGGCCTTCATACTGGACCTTCATACTAGTATCTGGCGACAGTATCTGGCGACCAGACATTTGCATTTGGTGACTATTTTTTACCAATTATTATCTATTGGCCCCTTTTCTAAAATATTGGTCCCTATAACAAGTCTTCAGGGGCCACTTTGGCCCTCAAGTAAAATTTTCTGGCTGAAACACTGTCTATTACACCAGTAATAATGTTCAAGTTTGTATTGGATGGATTGGTCAGGTGCTCTAGTTGCTCAAAGTTGAACAGTATCATTACACAAATATCCGACCTCACCACCTTAATGTTAACTTATAGGAAGTAGTATAATTCTGTCAGTAAATGCAATTTTTTAATATTGTTTTCCAAAGGGCAAAGCTTATCAGGGTTCGAGCTCATCAGACAGGGAGGCAGAAAGTATAACTGATCCTGTGAGTATTCCAGACCCACATAAAGTTTTAAATGTGCCTTAGACACTTATTATGCTTGCATTTATGAATCACTAGCAAGGCAGGCTATCAGACTGATCACCATTATGTGAAACTGTTGTGATGTTACTTTATAGGATGCTGTTAATTTGTCATATTCTGCAGCAGCACAGACTGGGGTAGAATTTGTGGATGACCTTACTGATGAAGAGGCTTCTCATGTGGTGAGAAACGAGCCTGTCAGCTTTACAAAATGATCTTATAATAGTAGCTTTTTTAATTATATAATACAAACATGAAAAAGTATTATACGCATGCATTACGTGTAGAGAGTACAGGCTCATAGCACCGCCTTCACATGCACACACATATTAAATTAAGCCAGTAATGCCTATTGTACTATGAAAGAAAGGTACAAATTTAACAATCAAGTATTGCTGTTTGTCTCACGATCTAGTCACTTGTGTTACTGGTTATCCATTACCTATAAAGTGCAATATTCTCTTGTGATTGGTTGGTTGCAGAGACAAGTTTGAGTGACACATAACCAGTCAACCTCATCACCTGATTAAGACTCTCAGTACGCAGTCTAAATGTCGCGATCTAAGTCACCAGTGACCACATTGTGACACAAACGACTTGCAATACCTTTATCATTGTACTTTGATGAACAACTAGAACCCTTTGTTTATGACAGGTACTATTAATTTGAATTTACAGGCTTGATCATATGTTTTTTTGTCTGTCTTGTGCATTTCAGCTCTGTCCGTTTGCTGCAGCAATGGGAGATTGCCCTTTAAGTGAAACGTAATTTGATTTTCTTGATCTCTGACTCTCCTGTTGAAATGGCTGGTGACCAATGAAAAAAAGTCTCCATTTTCTTGCTTTACAGCTGTATTTATTTACATGGTTTGGAATGTGAGTATTGCGGCAACAAATGTCTTCACCCATTTAACACATCACAACAAGAAGGTAGGGTTGAGATCTTTCAATTTAGATTTTTTTCGGTATAAGAATTTTAATCAATGAAATAAAGCTTTTAAATCACTTAATATTGTCATTCAATTCATCTTCTCTTCATTGCATCTGTTCAAAGACCCCCTTAACCTCAGTCTGTTTGCTTGTGTGACCTCAAGTTCCTATACTCACAATGCTAGCTTACTACATAAAGTTCATCAAGGGCTTGTATTATTGCTAAATTTATTAAATCCATTTTGAAATCACTGGTTATCCTTGCAATGTGATTGGCTCTCAGTGGTGTGATTTATTTATGAATTGCACTCTCTTTTTCTCTGGGACAGTAAAACAAAACATCCAATCAGATTTTAAGGCTTTTTTAAACTAACCAATCACATTGCAGGAAAGTGAAAGACAAAAATGTCATTGATTGGTAAATTTGGCTATTAAGCTGTGCGATTTCAAAATTAAAATGGCAAATGAACTTCAGGTCGCGCAATTTTGGTCTGAAATCGTACTTGTGATTTCAAATCGAACTGGCGCTACGTGCTCGTTCGATTTTGAAATCACGCATATGATTTCAGACCAAATTGCAAGTTCCACTCCTAGAAGTTCAGTTACCATAACAAATGTGATTGTGATTAATTTGTTAATTATTCAGTCTAAATAAATTTCTTTTTTTCAGAACATCGCCAACAATGTATTGAATCCCATGAAAGAAATATGACACACTCGTTTGCAGTACAAAGGTAAAAAAAAACTTGAAATTGAAAGTTGAAAACTAAGATAAAAAAGATACATGCTTTGGCATGTTGCAGAAGTTTTCAAGCCACACCACCTTGGAGTTAATTTCTATTGATTGTTTGTTATCTCCTTGTTACAGGAGCGAGGGTGTCACTTGTGGAATCTGCTTAGAGGTTGTCAAGTCAAAAGCAAATCCCAGCGAACAAAGATTTGGAATCCTGAGTGTGTTTTCTTATTTTAGTTGTATTGTGCTTTCTTGAAATTTTCGCACCTAAGCCTGTGGAACGTTAAGTATGGTTAACAATGATCATTTGAACATGCATGATGACTCCGAAACGTCGTTCGATGTTGTTCTTATCGCTATTTTTTACTTGCTTGTAGATGCTGGTAATATCTTTGTATTAATAACAACAGAAAGATATGAACACCCAGAAACTGAGAAATCAATGAGAATAGTAACAAAACTGGATTTATTAATTAAAAGAAGCCGTAAGTTACCTCCTCTGAGTTTGATTTGGTTTAATTCAGTTGGCACGAAAAGGAAAAGGTGTTTATTTCTCAGTTTTCTGTGACATCAAGGGTACATGGCGATAATTATGTTAGTGCGTTTCTTTATAGTAATTACGAATGGACTTAGAATTTTAAAACGTTTCTATCTTTTTTGTTAATGTGGCCCTAGATTCAGATTACCATGTCTTTGAACGGAAGTCCGTCCACGGCGGTTTGGTCACGCCATGCTTTAACGTTTTGCGTATGATTGCCACGTTTTTCAAAACCCTGATTCATTTTCAAACTTTTTTCAGCTGATTGCAACCACGCGTTTTGTCTGGCTTGCATCCGTCAGTGGAGAAACACATCTCACACTCAAAACAAGGTTGTCAGGTAATGTTAGAATTCATCAATGTTAGATAGTTACATTTTTTTCAGGTATTTATTTTCATTATAGACATCAGTATTTTACTGAAAAATATATTGGTCGTAAATTTCAACAACAGCCGGGACTCGAATTGCGTATTTTTCCGTATCATCACTAGTGAGGACACATCTATGATGTCATTCTCTTCTTTTTCATAGCTGTTTGTGCAGACAGTTAGTTGTGTAAACAGCTATTTCAATATTAACATTGTCAGAGCAGTCAAGTTTACGCGATAACAGAGAGCTGTGCTACACGGAAAGAAAACCTCCCAAAATACTCGTATGAGTGGAAAATCTTCTGAATCCTTCCTAATAAGTCCCGTGAACCCGTTAGGTTTTTTGTTATTGTTTTGGCACTTTGGCTTCCTGCATGTTTGTGATTCTTCTTGATAATTGATTTGATGTTTTTGTTTGCCAGACTGTGTCCGCTTTGCCGAGTGCCATCAGCGTTTGTTACTCCGGTACGCCTTTTGTCTTTCAAGTTTTCAGTGTTGTTTCAGCTTTTTCACTTTTGTCTTGATTCAGAAATATCTTTCATGAAATTCTTTTAACTAAAAGGTTTTATATGTTGGTTATTTGCCATTCTCAATAATTCATCAATGCGTCAAGTGTGAACACAGGAAATCCTGACCTTGGCAGTGTTTAGAAATGTGATCTTTATTAACAGATTTTTACGACTTTTTTTCTTTCTTCTTCTCCTTAGTTTTAGTTCCGGGGGGGAGGGGGTCTCCTAGAAAAATTGGGTGGGGGTGTGCGGGTGTGCGGGCCACTTCCCAAAAGCCCTACCCTATTTATGACCAAAATCTGCTATATTCCCTACTCTATTTATGACATGACCAAAAATTCGAAACCCTATTTATGACCTGGCCCTTACATCAAAATCCTGTTTCAAATGTGCTCTTTAATTATTTCCCTACTTCAGACCGATGTTAAATTACCGAAAACATAATTTGTGAAGGGCTTTTGTTGATTGTCTTCTCGAAAATGATGAAAAAATGGCTTCTTCTTAAAAACATACCCACATCAAGGCTAGAGCACAAAAACCACACCCTATTTATGACCAAAACGGCTGAAAACCATACCCTTTGGGGCCGCACGTACCTATATAGCCCATATAAGGGAGTACCCCCCCTCCCTCTGGGTTTTAGTTTCGATTTACAAGATATATCAAACAGTCAAGACTGTGTTTCACCACATTTCCAAATGCCTCGAAATTCGTCAAAAATTTAAACTCTCTTTTCGGAAATATGGTCAAATAGCCTTTCGCATTTGATATATTACTAGATCTTTCTTTCCCACTGCTACCGAGATGCTGTAACACTTCTTTAACGATTCAAATCAATCGACTAAGAAAGTTATCACGGAGCTGGTGTTCATTTAATTTTTCAGAGTGAAGTCTGGATTGATGATCCAACAGAAAAGAAGAAGCTCATAGAGGAGTACAAGTCAGCCCTGAAGTAAGTTGTTTTTAATTAAATACAGGATCAGTTTCGATCTGCGTATTCTGTATAATTCTCATTGTGTGACCTTCCTGTTTTTACAGGGAAAAGCCCTGTAGATATTTTGCGGAAGGAACAGGAACGTGTCCGTTTGGTAGCAGCTGCTTTTATAAACACGGTAAGTAAAAAACACTGGTGAAGATAATAGCGAGGGGTACATCCGGAAACTTTTGCGACGTTGCGTATTTTTTTCAGTCTCGTTTTCTCTAACTCGTCAATAGAAATTCACGACAAGTTTTTGCGAAAAGGTGAAGGAGTTGTCGCAGCAACCGTCGCGTGACCGCTTGGTTGTGGCAGACCTGGGTTCGACATCAGGAGACGATGTATTCGCAGCTCCTAACCAGTGGTTGTCAATAGAGCTTACTTCAGTTATAGTTAAACTAGTGAAAAGAATGAAAAACTAGAGGAAGATAAAACAAGGGGTGAGCTAAGAACCTCAGTATTTGTATTCTCATTACTGTACGATCTATTTTTAGCTTACTCAGATGGAAGAGTGGAAGAAGTGAAGTTGAGGCATTGTAATACCTCAGAGGGTGTTACGAAGATTGTGAAAACTTTCAGGTCAGTTGTAATAACAGGGCAATTGCTATGAAATGTGAACTACCTTTAAAGAGTCAGAGAGATGTTTTCAGTGCGGCGCTGAGACCAGATTTCACTGAGTTCCAAGCGTTAAATTCTTCTCAGTCATGACCAAACCAACCGCCGACCAATTAGCTCAGTTCGTAGAGCATCGGACTGACGTTCTTTAAATAACTGAGGAGAAAGTGCTTCCTTTGTAACGACAAATGGTTAGACTTTTAAGTCTTCTCGGATAAGGACGATAAACCGTAGGCCCCGTCTCACAGTACTGGTGCGAGTCGTTAAAGAACGTACACACTGTTCGAAAAGAGTAGGAGACGTTGTCCCCAGTGTGATGGCTTATCACTTATTCTATTCTCTCTAATAAGATTGCGAACCGCGTGGCTGCAATTTGCGCCTATATAAGCAGTCTGGCAAAGTCCCCCACAAAGTGTTGTAAAGCGCTTTGAGCATCAGGATACATTTCTTTTAATATTTGTTGTGCACATCGAGAAGTCCCCAAACTGACGAATTTGTTTATATTTCGTATTTTTCACTGTATCTCTAGTACCAGTGATTTAGATGCTTGGAAATCGTGTCTTCTTCCACTACTACGTACTTAAAAAATAACATATCATTTGCTCTTTTTCATGTTTTGACTTTGCTCTTTTTGTGTCCTATCCTACCAGACTGTGGGACTTTCTTGAAGTTCACGAGGATGAGAGGACTGGTGAAGAATACGCTATAATTGTGTTGGAAGACTCGGATTCAGATTCAGATTAAAGGCTTAAACAAGAAGGGCAAAAATGTCTAGAGGGGAGAAATGTCGAGATGGGAAACGATTGTGTGAAACTACTTGTTTCTGATGCTTTAACTAGAAATTATATCGTGAAAAAGATACACGTTTTGTACATGCAACTATCAGCTGCTTTAAAACGTTTAATTTGTTCATTGCGCGATATATGAGCTCGTTTGATATGCCATTTTCGGGTGCTTTCAGCACAAGTCAAGATCACAACTCGTCCCTCAGTTGACATTTCTAATCAAAAATGGTTGGCGGAATCAACGTTAACCTAACCGTTTTCACTTATCTTCACTCGTGTTCTTACACTTTGCTGCTCACTGCCGCCAATGAGCTTGGCAACCTATCTGATATACTAGAGTGAGATGTAAAATCGAATTACAGTGAACAGAATTGTACAAACAAAATAATTCGTAATGTATTTAGAAGGGAATTGTATTGTATATTTGTCATTACACTGTAAAATTCATCTGAAAATATTTTTGATGATCTTCTCTTCAAAGAACTGTTTCAATTTAGATGTAATTTGTCGCTTATATCGTGAGCTGACAACACCAAAGACGTTGTAAAGAGTTTGACAATGTCCTTACTCTGCCCCAAAAATAATGTAATTATTTTGAGTTAAAGGTATTACACTGTAAAATACTTTTGAAGAAATACTGAGATAAATTTTCGGAAATTTCAGGCTCTTAACCTATTCATCATAGCTCACAGAGGGGAATGGTTATTAAGCGTAGAGAAAAAGAGCAAACAAAGAAACCACATAACGCCAGATAATTTGAAAATGTATCAAACGTTTTCCGCCGGATCACGCTACGCCGGGGGAATTTAAAAACGTAATAATCGCCGGTCCTTTTGGATATGTTTGTATGATAAACTCGGTCACGGAAATCACATTTATTCATTGCGACGCCATCTTTTTTCGAAAAGCTCCGTTTTCATGACGGATTGTGGACGGCACGCCTAACCGTAGAAATAAAGCTGTGTGGTGTGGACGATTCCCACGAGTTACTTTGATAGGCCACCATGCATGAAAACAGAAGCATATCACCCCTCTAGGTGACATGCTTCAGATGAAGTAGCAGCTGCTGGCCAGCTGCTCAAACAGAAGTTGACAACTCTTGTGTCTTGTGCACGGTCAAGGTAACAACATCAGAAATTTTAATAAGTTATTGAGCAAGAGCAGCTACTTGTACTGTCCATCGTGAAGCAAAACTGAACGAATTGAGACACGCAACCAGAAGAAAAACAGTGGGAAAGTCAGGAAGAGTGATCGAAGGGAAGAGGGGGGGATTGGGCGCTGTGTGAGAACATGCCCTGCAATGGGTGTAATGAGTTACACCGAAACCAAACAAAACGATTTCCCGCAATACTGTTATTTCGAGACAATAAAGTTTTATTGATTCGTCTGTACTTATATCAATCACAATCTAGAAACACGCACCAAAAAAGACCAGTCAGTTCAATGAAATTATTAATTACGGTAAAACCTACATCGGAAAAAACGAATTTCTTATCAACAAAGTTGTAATAAATACCTCCATGGACAAGATAAAGATTTTACAATCTTCTTTACGTATCTTTCAATTTAATTTTTACGAAAAATAACTGTAAAATTTTCTATTCTGTATAATGTCGCATGCCAGGTCAAACTCTAAAAAGAAATTCATGCACTCAACTAAGATTCTAACATTTACTTGTCATTTTATCACACCTTTCTATATTTAGTACTGCGAAATTTTTTCTGTCTTTGATGTTGTCGTTTATCGGCGATTTTCCAGTATGATAGCCTGCGTGGCAGGCGTTCGAAGGGGAGGGAAAGGGGAAAGACGAGCCAGTGATGTGCGATAAGATCGGATCCCTTCCGCGCTCATTTTGACTTTCCTCCTCTACGGCCTGCCACGCAGGCTAAGTATGTTACAGAAAGACATTTAAAGCTATGAAGGTTCTCCTTTGGCTCCACAGCCCACTGACGTAAATTAACTGACCACAAAAATAGGTAAAAAGTAATGGAGCAACGACAGTAAATGTGCTTCAAAGATGAAATTTCGAGTTCTGTAAGTCAAACCGGCTGACTAATCTGTCTTGATTGAACCAATTTTTATATTATACTTCATTTTTATTATATTTTATTTTTACGACGCCAAATTGAACTGTGTTACTTGAGCAATCTGTTAGGTCATGAAGGAAAGAAAAATAGACGAAGAAAGCAATAACTTACAATGCAATGAAGATTGTGGTGGTGGTGTGCTAATGACGTTGTAAGGCGAATCCCTTAAAGTGTTTCGAGTACAGGAAATCAGGAATACCAAAAAGTCAAAAAACCAAAAGGGGAAGAAAAGCGAATGAAGTGGTTTGCCCTAAAACTAGTGTTTAAGGACGTTCGCGCGAAATTTTTCTAACATTGATTTTTTTCTGAAAATTTTACCATTGAAAGATCATGAGTTAGCGATGTCAGAAATGTAAAAAAAATAGGGGGTCACCGACTTCGTTTTGGAAATGACATGCCCGGAAGAACACCTAAATCTGAGTAAATCGTGCTTCGTTAGCGAAGAAGATCAAAGTGGCTGCAAGTCCCAAAATATTGTAATTAGAGCTTTGAAGGGAAAAGTTCTCTGCCAAATATGGTTTGGATGGACCTATTAAGCAAATTTAGTCAACTTGTGAGGTTCCTTAAAGAATAAGTTCGCATTTAGCGACCATGGTTTCACGCGCCTTGTAGCCGCAAGATGGCAGGATTCCATGTCCCGTGGGCAGAAATATTCAAATTTTTTAAACTTCCCACATTGATTTTTTTTTCATTTTTGGATAATGTGTAGATAATTGCAAATAAAATCTGTTTCTGAAAAGAAAAGTAGGGGTCACCGGACGTCCAAGATCGTTAAATCCAATCAAAGCTATAGCAATGGCCATCTGCCCTATCATTGTTCATTTTAGTACTTAGCGCGCGCGCTCGATGTATGACGTGGCATGGCGTGGCATGTGGATTTGCGTGCGCAGTAAGGATGCGCAGAAACAATTAGCGCGAACGTCCTTAAGGCGGGTTTTCACCTAAATTTTGTAGTTTTGTTAAGATTAAAATTGATTGGGAACACTACCAGACAGTTGACCCCCCTCCCTCACCGCAAAAAAGAGAGTCCCAGGTTGGAAGGGTACTGTTTGGTGTCCATCTACTAATTCACTTCAAATTTAACCTTCAACATGGCATATTTTGCTCAATTTAACCTATCCTTTAAGAAAAAATATCTCTTATAAATCTCTTTCCAAAATGCCCCCAAATCACCCAAAAATTTACACAAAACCACGAAACTGTTTAAGGCAGAGGGATTTGGCGTTGCTTGAAAGTCAACGAGATATTGGCAGAAAGGTCATGTTAAGCGACGTCAAAACAGCCTTCGGGTGTACCCCCGCCTTAATTGGATGTTAGTCACCTTGTCCTCGTAGCAATATTTGAGAGGTCAGGCACTGCTTCTCACCACGAGGAGCGTTGCGTGACACACCACAATTAACGTGACAGCAGAGGGTCTACATACAAGTGGTTGCTTAGTGACAAGACGTATTCGTATTTCGACGAGCAAAAGAACCATGTTTAGGAAGTGATCAAACGTTTTGCTGCAAATTTTCCGATAGATTATTAAATAACAAAGTGAAGTCTGTATTAGTCGCTTCTTTGCCGTAAATAACGCAGATGCTTCCGAATCCCCGTGATTTAGCGTAAATAAAATTAAAAAATCTGTCTATAAAAACCGAGCATTGTCACACAAGTTTTTTTCTCCTCCAGAAATTCGACGGCGCTGTTTCTGGCGCTGTTTCTGGCATTGTTCGTGCGGACGCAATTAAGGTCAAAATGTTGGGGAAAAAATTACTCGTATGTAAGCTTGTTTCCAAAGTGTTTGTTTTTCGTTCGCGAAGCTGAAAACAGATTTAGCCAACGCAGTGACAGAGGCAATATTTTTGCACACCTAAACAATCCCAGACATCTTTCCGTAGCACTTTGATTGTGTCCAGTTCCGCAAAAGGTTCAGGAGTGGAGAAATTCCTTGACTGATTTCCAGATCCTTTAGGGTTTACGCAAGAAAAGAAGTCTAGAGGAGCGGAAGATTAATCAAGGCCCAGGAAGTGAAGTGTGTCACGTGTTGGGGTGAGAGAGCATGTCCCATGTTTTGAGCCACTTCCGTCGATTGATCTCGGCAGAGGAGAGAGCCACGTGACCGTACGTGAAAGGACTGTAGAAATGAAATCCCCACAGTACAATTAAAACCAAGAAGGCACAACACCCGTACAATATCTGACGAAGCACTTTATATCTGAGGAAAGAACATAAAAGGTTAAGAAAATTCGTCAAAAACTATCCAGGTAATTCTTTTTTCAAAGTTTTTTTCATGGAACCTTTGACTACTTAAGGTTATAGTATGCCTTCAGGGATGTCTCGCATCCAAGCAATGCAGAGCGTCTAGTTAAAACTGTAGATACCTAAACCCCTATATCAAATTAAAGCTTATAGAGCTGGCTATCTAACAAAACCAATAATTTTGAAATAAAATTAATTGTCGAATTTTTCACGACTTCTAAATGCGAGCGTCCGTATCACCTTTTCAAAGCTACAACTCAAAGCGAATTTTGTCTTTCGCTAATTTAATTTGTTCCTCAGATTCCGGACCCAAAGCGCTAAAAAAAATGCGTCTGCGTTTTGCCATACTCAGTTACAGTGAAAGGTTATGAAATGTTTTCGAAATAGCATTAGAAAAATGTGAAGTGTCTGTACAAAAATCGCACTCATTAAAAAAAAAAAAATTTTCGAAAGAAAAAATTCGCAGACACGTTTTTCTTGTCTGTGTTAATCTACCCACTACCAAAATTTGGGGGCGATCGGGCAAATTCTCTATGAGTTTTAACTCTTTACAGTGTCCGCTTCAAGTGAAAAAATTGATTCGAGAAAACAGCGCTAAATATGTCAATCAGACGGGTAATTTTTAGTTTCGGCCAAACCACTATTTCTCTGCCAATATTTCATCTTTTTCAATGATTTCTTTTTTACATTAGAGATTTCATTTGGATCAATACTTAAAAATACCGAAAAATCGAAATTTAAAGAAAATTACCGATCTGAAGGTATACTGTATCCCAAATGAGCATTTTTGCACTTGCACTTAATCACTGACCGGACAAATAATTAAAAAATATTTTTTATTGAAAAAGAGTGGGCTGTCAAAATCATTGTAGCAACGAAGTAATACGATACGATACAATACAATACAATACAAGACGATGCGATGCGATGCGACGCGACGCGATGGGATGCGATACGATGCGATGCGATGCGATACGATACGATGCGATACGATACGATGCGATGCAGTACGATAACAAACGATATCTCACGTGGTCCAACTATTTCCCAAACAAATCAAGGTTGTGCGAGACAATAAGACGGGAGGGGAGGCAGCTTGCTTTCAGATGGAAAGTGGCTCGCGTTTTAATGGTGAGTGCTTTTTCTCTTAAGACTTCCTGTCGGAAGTTGTTTCTCCCTACACTTCCTTGACTTTTCAAAAGACGTAATCGCTAACGAACCCCTATTTTTTCTGGATCAGTTGCGAGGAAACGAGTCACACTGGAACGAGTAACACTCGTCATCCTCTCCTCTCCCGTCCTCACCCCCCCCCCCACCCCTCTCCCCAGTGTATCCTGTGTGTAAACTTACCTAAAGATTTCTCGATGAACATGCTGTAACACATCACTGGGAAAAGAACAATTTTAAAGAACAGCGCGGGAAGGTAATGATGAATGAAATAGCGTTTCTCGGTCCATGTGGAAAGAATGTGGCGAATGTGAAGAAGATATCCCACAACAACAGCTTTCACCGCAAGAACACGAACTGGCTGCCATGAATCTGATCAGGAAGGACAACAAACAAAGAGTTTTACAATTTCAGGCGAAAGTTTATCATCTTGAGAAAAGTGAAAATGAAAAAGAAAACATAAACAAAACAAAACTGAGATGGGCCAACTCCAAAGAAGAGTTTACATCAGACTTCACAGCCTCGTTCCCTGGCGCCTATCTCCTCACTTTCTCGAGGGAGGAGGAAAAGGAACTACTGGGAACGAAGGTGCAGATTGTTAAGGGAGCTAGCGATGACGTAAATAGGGGACATCTTTGCTGACGTCAAAGTTCACAAGTGCTTCAATAAGCGTATTTCCAAAGAAAAGGCTCCATGCCAAGATACACGAATTGACTCCAAACATTTAAACGAGCTTGTGAAACTTAGAAATTGCTTGACATTCTTAGCTCTCTGGAGGTAATACTGACCGAAGTATTGTCTTGCAAAAATGCAAAATTTCTGGGTGTCAAATGCCCAGTTAAAAACTAAACATTCTTTGCAAAATTATGAATTTCTTAATCTTGATTACGCAAAAATTATTTAGCACAAGAGGCTTAAATTACTTCGGACACCGAATCATGCACTGTATTTTCAGTGTTGATATTTCTGTAGCTTGACTTAAGCCTGAAGCGCTTACGATAACAAATACCGTAAACAAAGATTATCCTATAATCCGTTTGTTTGGACTAGTTTGTGGGGACCTGCGATAGACTGGTACCCTACTCACAGGGAGTAAAGACAATCCAAGCTGCTTCATGACACGGAAACCGCAGTCAAGCGCCAACCTCGAGCCAAAAGGCTTCGGAAAATAGAGAACAAAACATTTTTACAGCTAACTTAAATCAAATCAAACTCCAAAAGTTTTGAAAACCTACCTTTGGACAAGTCATACACCCTCCGTCTTCTTCTCAATAAATAAAATATTAAAAGCCCAAAATACACGGGCAGTGACAGCGTAGTCACCCACCACACAAAAGGATTACCAATGCAGAATATTTGAGCCTGAAAAGACAATTCAATGCCACAATTAGCTGTGCTTTCAGATCACGGTTTGATGAAACTGAGGTGATGTGAAACTCAGTCCGGTAACCTTACATTGTTGTCTCTTGCAATCCAAAATGCCACTCCTCTTCTCATTAGCGGCCACCAAGAAGGACGCGAACCAAACGTGTGCTCGTTAGCAAGCTCCTTACTGGACTCTAACATCTTGAGCTAAAGTGCAGAAAAAGATAAGATATACATCGGTTTTCTAAGTACTACTGACAGAATGAAGTAATCAATCAATTAAAGTGCACCTAACACCAATAGGTTTGGCTTTTTCACTAAAATAATAAAGCTTACTTAGTGGATTGATTTGGCGCAATTTTTTTTTTTTGATTTGGTTAAATCATAGTTAATAGAGGGGAATGGTTATGAAACTCGACAAAGTTCTTTGTTTTAGGTTTTTGTTCGCTTTTTTGGCTTTGACGGTGCACAAAATACAATAGCTGTTTACTCCGTTCTGAGAAACTAACCAATAGAAACGTGTTGGTTACATAATTCATGCATAGTGTATGAGGGCAAAACAAAAGATTGTGCACTGTCGTGGACCTTCCAACATACATGTAAATCTCGCCATCTTTGTTTACCCCTTTGATGTTTGCCGGGCTTCATAACCAGTCCCCTATATTAACTATGGTTAAATCCTCTAATTTCTATGCCCCATCAAAATCGAGTTTCCAATGTTTCGCGACCGCGCATGTGGAATCTGGGGAGAGTTAAAGTAGTGACGTCAAATCGACAAGGAACGTTTCGGCTGTCCCAGTCAGATCTTTCTATTTGCACGAGTGAAGAAGCTTTTTGCCAAACAAGTTTTTCGCTGGGACTCCACAGTCGACAGATTTCTGTTTTTTAATAACAATGTCTTCAACTTGGTCGGATCAGTCTAAAATGAGAATTTTTTTTTCAATTTATTTATTTCCACACTAAATATATAAAAAAGTACAGTCTGTCTCCGCCCACAAATAGCAAAGGCTAATCGCGGTGGGCGGAGCAACACGCAGTCCGTGCTTAAGGAGGCTCGAA
>JAHPZR010011312.1:0-20008 GCA_019787425.1 Platygyra sinensis | reverse complement strand
GAGGGAGAGACAAAATTGCAGGGAATCCTGGGGAGAAGACGTTTCAGAGCTGCATAGTTAAGATCAAAAGATAACAGGGCAGTATGAAGGAAAAAGGCAAGATAAATTTAATTTCTAAATGATTGTTTTAGATAAAAGCCCGGGAATTTAGAAGGGTGCTACTAACAGAAAACGGGAACTTCTGACAGTGATAAGATATATTAACCTGTCCATAATTTGTGGACACGTAAGCTTGAAAGATTTCGCTCGTTAAGACTTTCATAATAAACTCTTGTACAAAAAAAAAAAACAAGCAAGATCCTCAAAGTCAAATAACTTAAAAAATAGATCTCCGCCGGTAACAACCGGCAACCCTGAATCGTACCTGCATAAGATTTGTTTCGTTGCCGACGTTGACCTTGGGAGAGAAACGATCGTAAGGAATTGAGTAAAAACAAGAAAGCAGAAACCATAAGATCACCTTACCCTTGCCGAACAGCCATTCAAGAACCTAGACGTGATTACGAATGGTGAAAGATTGCACATATAGTGGATTTCATATAGTGTGAAATCCTTGAGTCGTATTGACATTTTACGGATTACCGCTGACTTTTTGCAAGGGTTTCTGGGTATTATAGTTCGTCCCCAGTGTCTCTTTAGATTCTTTTGGTTACACATTTTTCATAAACGAATTTTTAAAAGGTTACCAAGTTCTGCGCATGCTTGCCACGTCAACCAGCTGGCAAGAAGTACGACAGGCGTAATCACCGGTAAAAGTCACAGTCACCGGCAAGTCGGCAAACAATTTGTCATTGATCTGTGTCTTTCCCAACAATGGCCCTAAGAGGAAGGATGCGTTGTGTTTTTTCTCTTGCTTTTTCTCTTTTCAGCTATAAATGGTATGCATGATGACGACCATCCACCCTTTGATGAAGAACACGATACCGATCATGTTCATCAACATCATCACCATCATCACGATCACAGTGACCACCATCATGGCCATAGCCACCATCATCACGGGCACAGCCACGATCATCACACAGAAGATGTTAAGATGAAAGTGCCTCATCACGGGACTGGCAGCTCTCCTAAGCTATCCGATCAAGGTGGAAACCTGTCCAAGTGGCTACAAGCTATTTCCGCCACTCTGCTGATCAGCGCAGCACCGTTCTTCATCTTGTTTTTCATTCCACTACAAAGCAACTCGGCCGAACAGCAACCCTGTTGAAGGTTCTTCTGGCTTTTGCTTCAGGGGGCCTATTGGGAGATGCATTTCTTCATTTAATTCCTCATGCGATTTCACCACATTCACACGGAGGGGAAGGCGGCCATGAACATTCGCATTCTCACTCACACTCACACTCACATAGCCACGAAGCAGACGGCCATGGCCATGATCATTCGTCAGAAATGGTAGTCGGTCTCTGGGTTCTAGCCGGCTTGATAGCTTTCCTCATGGTAGAGAAGTTTGTTCGGCTGGTAAAAGGAGGACATGGCCACTCTCACAGCGCCCCGAAAATTGAAGCTAAGAATGGGGACGTCGCTACTAAAACGGAGAGCGAAACCAAAGATTCTCTACCCGAGGAAACTGATAAGGAGTTGCGGAGAAGGAAGAAGACAGACGAGACGACAGAGAAGGAAACAAAAACAGAAACAGCCTCAGGTAAAATAGAGAAAATACAGCAAATCCTTCGTGTTATATGGAAAATATGAACTTAGTTTTCAAGTCACGTTTCTTAAATTTTTAATTTTGCTTTTCCAGAGCAACAAAGCTGTATTTTAAACCTCCTTTCAATCGTTTCGAACTATAATTTGACACGTAAGTACGTCTCGTCGTATTTTATTCAATTTGTACTGTCAGAATGTTTGTTTTCCAACATTATTATTCCTCTGTCACGCTTTCCCACTCTACGAAAAAATAATTTCCAAGACATATTAACATTTTCTGATTCGGTGCGCAGGTCTATCTTTAAGCTTAACACCAATTTCACAGTTCATTATTCGCAGCTGTAGTTTCCCACGGTACTGTTTTTATTTTAACAAAAATCCATTAATTTGAGTGTATTTTTTCAGCTTCTTCGAGACTTTCGAGTTCTAAATCAACACAAAATCCGATCCCTGCGACGCGCGAATCATCCTTATGCAAATTTTTGCCTTAGTCGACGTGTCAGTGTGAAATCGATCTCTGTGGCTGAATAAATATTCTCAAACAAAGACGCAACCTTTCGTGTTAAAATCATTATTTTAGCTATCTTGGACAGGATTTAATCGGCAATTTTTGGATTATCGAGATAGATTTATTAAACTTTTGATTTTGCATTTTTTTGCTTTTTTCAATATTTTTATTGTGCTATTAAAAATATATTTTGCTGATCATTTCATCGGAAATAAAGGGTTTTTTTTCTTGTTACAGTAAAACCTAATCATAGAAACAGTTAATTTTACTTGGTTTGCATGGTTGTTGTAGCAACATTTCTGCTCAAATGCTATCCTTTTGTTTAGTTCATGATTTTTTGACAACATGAATTTATCATTTCTATTATTTTATGAAAATTAAAATTCAATTTTACAGTGAGGCAAATTTTACATTTCTCCAAGCAAGTGGCAGCTGGTTGACCTCCTGAATTTCATTTTGTCCTATACATGAAGGAAAAAGTATTTAATATACATTAATTTATAAAATGTTCATTTGACAAGGGAGTTTCTCACTTTCATAAATTGCCAAGTTAGATGTTCAAATATGACAGTACTTAAGAATTTTTAAAAGTTCTTGAGAAGTTGAAAGAACACTTGGCTGCACCTTGTGCTTCTTTACCAACTCTTGTGTACTTAAAATTTCTAGATCATAAAACTCTGAGTAATGGATCGGAGTTGGTTTACAATTTCTCTAACTTTTTAAGATCTAGAGGTGTTAATAGCCAAAAGGTGAGAAGTGAAGGTGAAGCTGTTCGATTTTAAAAGGGGACCAAAGTGAGGGCTCAGTCCATTCTTCCTCTAATACAGCGCTCCAAGCTGCGACCATTTTGGTCGCCATGGCGAGTGGAAAAAATATTTAGCGACTAATAATTTAATTCTGGCGAAAGTTGCCAAATTGGCGACCAACAGATTAAAAGAGAAACTTGAAAAATTATCAATAATAGGACGAATTTAATCAATAGTACAAGTACTTTCTCTTTCCCCCTCTGGTCGTTCAGAAACACAACATGAATGCGTAAACTTACTGTAGCAAAGTAAAGTGTTGAAAACATGCCGTTCGGCGCATTAGCCATTCATGTAATATCTCATGAAGTGTCCTCCCTTCAACTTACTGTTTTTAGCAAGGTGTAATATGTCATGAAGTGACCTCCCCTTTGAGTTTTTTTTTGGCGACTGAATTTTTTTTTTATGGCGACCATTTTAAAATTAAAGGTTGCCAAAAGGCGACTTTTTGTTTGAAAAAGTGAGCTTGGAGCGCTGTAATAAGGGAGATGAAGATAGAAAATTTTGATCCTTCAGACCTTATACCGGGTTTAACATCAATAGAAAGGGTGGAAAGAGATATGAAGGATGGTTTCTATTCAGTGAGAATTTTTTATTCCATGTGGGATAGTGAGACAGCTATCAGCAGTATTGTTTTGTCATAATTTGTTGTGCATTACCAGGATTTTATCATTGTAATGAGATGAAAAAGCTCACAGGCACAGTCCCTTAGTCAGCTGTTTTATAAAATTTTACAAAACCAAAACTTTTGTAAAATGTCTTTGAAATTTTATAAAAATTTTACCCAGCCTTTGTATGGAGTTTTTTTATAAAATCATGTAAAATTTTATAACATTATCCCATGTAAAAATTCATAAAATCTTGCAAAATAGCCCAGAAACTCCATTATGAAAACTAATTTTATAGAACTTAATGAAATTTCATAAGCTAAGCCATTTTATAGGAAAAAATCCCCTTTCACACACCTTTAAATTTCATTGCAACTGAGGAGTGGTAGAAATCCTAATTAACTAGTGTTTCAATAGCCCTTTTCACGGTTAGTTTTTCTCATTTGCATTACAATGTAATCCAACGTGGATGCGAGGCAATTTCGGGCTAAAACTGCAAAACAGCCCGAAATTGCCTCGCATACATGCTAAATTTTATTGTAATGCAAATGAGCAAAGGTAACCGTGAAAAGGGCTATTAAACAGTGGGGAAAGAATATTTAAGTAAAGATAGAACTTCTCATATTCTTTGATATTTTATTTGATGTCTGAACAGTCACTTTGTTTCAACACCTATCAGCGGGGTAAAGATGTTAATAAAATTTTATTTGTTGGGAAAAAAATTTATAATAATATATTTAACCCATTGACTCCTGGAACTTTTTGCCAAAATGCGTTTTTTGGACATTTTGGTGTTTTTGAGGCTGGATCTTGCCCAAATTAGCTTTAATCTGGTGGAAAATGCATTCATAACACGACAGCTAGCCCTTCCTGCCACTAAAATCATGTTTTACGAACTTCTGGCTTGGGCATGCGCAGAAATCAAACTTTTTTGTGCGAGAAGGTGACCAATGTCTTTCGGCTTTTTGATTTTTGACTTTTCCCCCTTCCCTTTTTCTCCTTTTCTTTTCTTTTCGCTTCAGGGATTGACCTTTCTCTGGGCTTGCTTGCGGTTAAAAAACTTCTAAGAAAGAGTCATCGAGGCGGCCAATTTTTACCATGGAGCAGCCAGGTGTAGTGGCAGGAAATTTTTGCTCTGAGTTTTTCACTCATCTTTTTTAGCATTTTTGTGCATATCTCAGGCTCCATTAGGCTGATCACTCTGATCTAGGCATCATTGGAAAGATCCTTTCCTCCTGCAAAAGTTGAGTATAGATGATGCCAATTTTGGCCAAAAATGATGACGTCAGAAGTGGAATAAAGGCCAAGGTTCATCACGGGCGGTTACAGGCGGCACAGGAGTCAATGGGTTAAAGAACTAAACATTGTATAAAACTGTACAAAATGCAGTTTAGGTTTAATAACTTTATAAAAAATTTTGTTAAGTGGCATCTTTGTAAATTTAAATTAATTTTATAAAATTGTGTAGTACACACTTAAATTATAAAATTTTACATGTTTGTATAAAATTTAATAGAACAGCTGACTAGGCCAGGGCAGACATTTTGAAAGTCCTTTCCAATAATACTTCACTGTCCTGGTGGTTTCACTGTTAAAAGGGCAACCTCTCATGACCTCTTTGCTTGAAGGTCACCCTTGAGCAATCCAAGAAGGTGATGAGTAAGTGAAAGTGAACTTGTGACAAGTGTAAAACATTTCTTGCCCTTTCTTAAAAATTGAAATTATAGTTGTTTTCTTGCAGAGTCGCATGATCATGAAGATGACATCAAAGTGTCAGGTTACTTAAACCTTGCTGCAGACTTCACCCATAACTTCACCGATGGACTGGCCATTGGCGCCTCATTTCTTGTGAGTCGCAATCTTGGTATAATCACTACTCTCACAATACTCCTTCATGAGGTCCCTCATGAGATTGGTGACTTTGCCATCTTGGTACAGTCTGGATGTAACAAGAGAAAGGTACGTAGTCAACAGAAAGCTTGCAAGTTAAGGTCGTGTTCTATTGGGATCAACCATTTCAACCGAAAGTGGTTTAGGTTAACACAGTTGATGTTTTCCAATAGAACACTTTTCCAACCATTTTCGGTCAAAACGTGGTCACTCCTGGGAATGGTCATTACCAGACTACCATGTAACCTTCCTGTCCGCGGATCCACGGGGTAAACATGGCGGGTTGGGTGCTCACCTTGCTCTTGCTGTTCTCTTTTGTTATCTCGGAAATTTTAGAAGATGATGTCATAAAAAATGGATCAGAGGATGAATTTGAAGGATTGGCAGTCTTGTTTTTTGAGCATGAACGGAAACCTGCTGTTAGAATCCGTGGATACGTAGAAGAAGTTGAAGCAAATTTGTCAGACGATCATTTCAAACGTAATTTTCGTCTTTCTTGTTTGCAAGGAGCGTCACGTGAGCAGTAGTTGAACTAATCGCGCAATCAATCACGCAAGTAGCAGCTATTAGAGCCTGCTTAAACAAAAGCGTTCGCTACCAATGCTTTTTCAACAGGTTCAACCCGGGTTGATGCAGGTTGAAAAAGTTGAGCAACCAAACCAACCATAAACGGTTTTTTGCCAATAGAACACGAAACAACTCAATCAACCCAACCAACCTGAAATGGTTGATCCCAATAGAACACGACCTAAGTTTCTGCATTGCTGATCACAAATATTACAATTACTATCCACCATACCTAAAGTGATCTGTCAATGTTTTAACATGTCAAAGTAGTATTGTTGAAAACCATTAATTTTATGTTATTACAAGCAAGTGTTATATCAGAGGGTATAATCTTCTTCTGTCATGGGTACAGAGGATACATTTGGTATGGAAGTGGTTTAAATACATCACATTGGTGCAACCAAACCTGAGATGTATAACAGGAAATGCCCAAATGATATCACCTAGTTAAAACTTTTCACCATTTTATCTACATGTAAGTTTCGTGTGAAATTTTAGTGAACTCGCTGTTTTGAACAGAGAGCAGAATCATTTTCACATTTGACAGTTTTGTTAGGATCTTGCAATCAGGGAGAATTAAGAATGATGAACAGAATAATCATAATTTATAGTTTTAATTTTTAGTTTTAAAATATGTACATCTGGGGGTATTTTGTCCTAGGGCCTCATCAATTCCTTGAAGCCTGCAGTTTTAGTCAAGCTTTTCTCTTGGGAACCTGTCAGTTGTTTTAACAGATAACATCTATTAGGTGAAAATAATAATTTGAACCAAATGGAAAATACTCTGTGTTGTAAGACTTTAAAAATATAGTAACGACAGACTTAACTATTTCCAGGCAATGCTTCTTCAGTTGACAACAGCCACCGGAGCCTTAGCTGGTACAGTCTGTGGCTTACTGGCAGAAAACATTGGGGATTCTGCGACGCTGTGGATCTTGCCCTTCACAGCAGGGGGCTTCATTTATATTGCCACAGTGTCTGTCATCCCTGAATTACTAGAGGACACTAAACTAGGACAGTCCATTAAAGAAATTCTTGGATTGTTCACTGGAGTTTTGATGATGGTCCTAATTGCCAAGTTTGAGTAATTTCAAATAGGACTTCAAAAGTAATTAGATGGCAAGTTCAGGTCTTCAATGAGCAATCAAATTTCCCAGTCCCTCAGGGTCAATAGTTATGTTATTAGATGCTAGTTTAATCACACATAAATGACGAAACAAAGTCATTTTGTTTTCACCCCAGTTTCAACTTTTGGAAGTTTGAAGTGTGTGACAATTTATTGGCACAATCATTGGCTGTCGGCCGAAGGTGGCAATGGCCTTGGAGAGTCAAATAGATCTGCAGATTTACAACAGACAGTAATAAATTTCAGATAATAATTTTTCTCACTTTGTAAAACAACAAATGTGAGCATTCTGACAAATGTTTCTCTCTCACACAAGTTATGTACGTATGCTTGTAATTATTCAATTCGACATGAGGTTAATTGTTATGGTTAAGTGTATATTTATGTTGAAAACACAATTGAATGTAATGTAGTATATTTTTCTCTTTTGTCTTCAACATTTTTGCACTAGGTGTTTTCTAATTAAGACAATATTGTTAGTTTTATTTGCCTTCTATTTTTACAATCCTGTTTTAATATAACTAAGAAATGACTAATATTTTTAGGTATTCACTTAAGATATAAGATATATTTCAGGATTGGGCCTTAAATACCCTTGAGTTCCAGAGGTTTTTTGTTTAATTGCAAAGTATTCCACATAGCCCATTGTTAACCGAGTCCTTACTTGCATCTCTGGCATATTTTGGAAGCTCATCCGCAAGTCCAACAAAAACCCCCCGACACCCTGGGTGACCAAAAAGAGAATATTTTGTGTAACAAGGTTTTGGTGAATTAAAACTTTACAATTCATTATTTATCTTACAAAACGTTTTGTATTGGGACATCTCCATTCCTTTTGCTAAAGGGTCGATTAGAAGTCGCTGTTCGAGAAAGTACCCATGCCCCTCCCTGAACTCTCTCTAGGAAGAACATAGACTCAACTTGGGTCAGAACTTCATGCTAGCCCACATATCCATATGGATAAGACAATATGGGAGTGTGCTCTATATGTGGGCTAGCATGAAGTTCTTGCCCTTGACTTGAGTGTGTGGCGAAAATCAAGCCTTCTCTCTCTTAGAAGAGGAATTAATGGTTGAATTTTGCCTAATTTTGAAGTTTGTTATTTTACAATTGTTCACTTTTGGGCAGTTTCGGAATGAACGTTGAATTATCCTTGTAGAACTAAAAATCTTGAATTTACTGTAAACTATAAACTTAAAACATAGTTAATATTAAAACAAAGTTATTTGTGAGTCAGGAGCTGTGCTGAATTACCTTAGTACAACTTTCGATGTCAGTCAGTCGTGTGCTATTTAAACCAAGCATCGCCATAAGACATTCACAAGCACTGGAATAATAAAAAAGCACCAGGGTTTTGAACTTAATTATAGCTCATCAAACTGATTATCAGAGATAGTTTTAAGAGTTCCCAATCGAATTTCAAATCCATACAAACTCCTACAGAGCTCTGTTCTCTAGCTTTCCCAGAGCCACCTGACCCTCTTGAAGATTGCACACTGTAAAAATGAATTACAGTCGTTTCGCCCCGACTAAAAGATAGTTCGCCCGAAGTTTTTTATACGTTTTAGAAAGCAATAAATGGTTAAAACACTGTTGAGACCCTATTTAATCTACAGATAAAAGCCGTGGAAGGTTTTTTGACTTTGCTATGCGAGTGCAGTAAGACCACGTAGGTAAAACGGCTAAAATATCCTTTTTTCAAAATATTGTTCAATCGTTCAATTTTAGCACGAATTTGATACCATTTTGTTTCCAGCAAAGAGCGTAGCGTTTCACATAGAACTAGTTCGATACGATCCCTTGATCTATCCGCCTTGTTGAATGTGGATGTGAGAAGACCTTCATGCTCTTGAATGACAGGTCGCTGACCAATCAAAAGGATGGATTCAATAATGGGCCCTTTGCAGCTGGGGTGATGTGACCACAATTTTCCTAAAAAACGTCTATATTATGGGCTATAACTTAAAGAATGCCAGAAATAGAAAGAGCATATCAACGATGCCAAAACGGCAAAGTTTGAGGTCCCTAGCATTAAAGAGCAAGTTTGTACGTCAGTTTGAACTTTTGGAAAATTTAGAGTACATCTATGGAAATAGTTGCTGGGCCTTGCTCTCCAGCAACTTTTTCCATACAAATCTTATTTTTTTTTAAAAATTCAAGCCGTCGTAAAATCTCATTCTTTAATGCCAGGGGCTACAAACTACATTTTGATGTTTTCGACATGCTTTATCCATTTCTGGCATTCTTAAAGTTGCAGCCCATAATTTTATGAAAAGTAGGTCACGTGATGGCTTAGCTGAAAAGGGCCTATTCATTAAATTTGACCAATAAGGATATTTCGTTCGTCTGGTGGACGAAAAAACGAAGACAACAATATAATAGCGTCCTTGCAGCCCGTCTCTCCTCCATACGTGCTGGATCCTCCCGCGCTCATTTTCACTTCCCTCCCCTTCTATACGGCCTGCCACGTGGGCTACGCTCAGGCACGAACTTCGTGCTTAATGTGATTTTTACCATGTCAAGAATTACAGCAGTCAACAATCTCACAGTCGACCCTCAGAGCCGACAGTCCTGAAAAACATTCCATGGGCGGTGATCATATCCGCCTCTTTGCCACAACTGAAGCTACCTGGAAAATAACTCAGAAGGTCTCAGCCTCTCAGCCAATAAGGAAACATTTTGTTTAAGAGGAGCACGTAATTGCTAATTAAGCTGTCAGTGCTGTATGTTAGTGGTGAGAGCGCTCAACTCCCACCAATGTGTCCCGGGTAATCGATACCCGGGACACATTGGTGGGAGTTGAGCGCTCTCACCACTAACATACAGCACTGACAGCTTAATTAGCAATTACGTGCTCCTCTTAAACAAAATGTTTCCTTATTGGCTGAGAGGCTGAGACCTTCTGAGTTTATTTCCAGGTAGCTTCAGTTGTGGCAAAGAGGCGGATATGATCACCGCCCATGGAATGTTTTTCAGGACTGTCGGCTCTGAGGGTCGACTGTGAGATTGTTGACTGCTGTAATTCTTGACATGGTAAAAATCACATTAAGCACGAAGTTCGTGCCTGAGCGTAGCCCACGTGGCAGGCCGTATAGAAGGGGAGGGAAGTGAAAATGAGCGCGGGAGGATCCAGCACGTATGGAGGAGAGACGGGCTGCAAGGACGCTATTATATTGTTGTCTTCGTTTTTTCGTCCACCAGACGAACGAAATATCCTTATTGGTCAAATTTAATGAATAGGCCCTTTTCAGCTAAGCCATCACGTGACCTACTTTTCATAAAATTATGGGCTGCAACTTTAAGAATGCCAGAAATGGATAAAGCATGTCGAAAACATCAAAATGTAGTTTGTAGCCCCTGGCATTAAAGAATGAGATTTTACGACGGCTTGAATTTTTAAAAAAAAATAAGATTTGTATGGAAAAAGTTGCTGGAGAGCAAGGCCCAGCAACTATTTCCATAGATGTACTCTAAATTTTCCAAAAGTTCAAACTGACGTACAAACTTGCTCTTTAATGCTAGGGACCTCAAACTTTGCCGTTTTGGCATCGTTGATATGCTCTTTCTATTTCTGGCATTCTTTAAGTTATAGCCCATAATATAGACGTTTTTTAGGAAAATTGTGGTCACATCACCCCAGCTGCAAAGGGCCCATTATTGAATCCATCCTTTTGATTGGTCAGCGACCTGTCATTCAAGAGCATGAAGGTCTTCTCACATCCACATTCAACAAGGCGGATAGATCAAGGGATCGTATCGAACTAGTTCTATGTGAAACGCTACGCTCTTTGCTGGAAACAAAATGGTATCAAATTCGTGCTAAAATTGAACGATTGAACAATATTTTGAAAAAAGGATATTTTAGCCGTTTTACCTACGTGGTCTTACTGCACTCGCATAGCAAAGTCAAAAAACCTTCCACGGCTTTTATCTGTAGATTAAATAGGGTCTCAACAGTGTTTTAACCATTTATTGCTTTCTAAAACGTATAAAAAACTTCGGGCGAACTATCTTTTAGTCGGGGCGAAACGACTGTAATTCATTTTTACAGTGTGCAATCTTCAAGAGGGTCAGGTGGCTCTGGGAAAGCTAGAGAACAGAGCTCTGTAGGAGTTTGTATGGATTTGAAATTCGATTGGGAACTCTTAAAACTATCTCTGATAATCAGTTTGATGAGCTATAATTAAGTTCAAAACCCTGGTGCTTTTTTATTATTCCAGTGCTTGTGAATGTCTTATGGCGATGCTTGGTTTAAATAGCACACGACTGACTGACATCGAAAGTTGTACTAAGGTAATTCAGCACAGCTCCTGACTCACAAATAACTTTGTTTTAATATTAACTATGTTTTAAGTTTATAGTTTACAGTAAATTCAAGATTTTTAGTTCTACAAGGATAATTCAACGTTCATTCCGAAACTGCCCAAAAGTGAACAATTGTAAAATAACAAACTTCAAAATTAGGCAAAATTCAACCATTAATTCCTCTTCTAAGAGAGAGAAGGCTTGATTTTCGCCACACACTCAAGTCAAGGGCAAGAACTTCATGCTAGCCCACATATAGAGCACACTCCCATATTGTCTTATCCATATGGATATGTGGGCTAGCATGAAGTTCTGACCCAAGTTGAGTCTATGTTCTTCCTAGAGAGAGTTCAGGGAGGGGCATGGGTACTTTCTCGAACAGCGACTTCTAATCGACCCTTTAGCAAAAGGAATGGAGATGTCCCAATACAAAACGTTTTGTAAGATAAATAATGAATTGTAAAGTTTTAATTCACCAAAACCTTGTTACACAAAATATTCTCTTTTTGGTCACCCAGGGTGTCGGGGGGTTTTTGTTGGACTTGCGGATGAGCTTCCAAAATATGCCAGAGATGCAAGTAAGGACTCGGTTAACAATGGGCTATGTGGAATACTTTGCAATTAAACAAAAAACCTCTGGAACTCAAGGGTATTTAAGGCCCAATCCTGAAATATATCTTATATCTTAAGTGAATACCTAAAAATATTAGTCATTTCTTAGTTATATTAAAACAGGATTGTAAAAATAGAAGGCAAATAAAACTAACAATATTGTCTTAATTAGAAAACACCTAGTGCAAAAATGTTGAAGACAAAAGAGAAAAATATACTACATTACATTCAATTGTGTTTTCAACATAAATATACACTTAACCATAACAATTAACCTCATGTCGAATTGAATAATTACAAGCATACGTACATAACTTGTGTGAGAGAGAAACATTTGTCAGAATGCTCACATTTGTTGTTTTACAAAGTGAGAAAAATTATTATCTGAAATTTATTACTGTCTGTTGTAAATCTGCAGATCTATTTGACTCTCCAAGGCCATTGCCACCTTCGGCCGACAGCCAATGATTGTGCCAATAAATTGTCACACACTTCAAACTTCCAAAAGTTGAAACTGGGGTGAAAACAAAATGACTTTGTTTCGTCATTTATGTGTGATTAAACTAGCATCTAATAACATAACTATTGACCCTGAGGGACTGGGAAATTTGATTGCTCATTGAAGACCTGAACTTGCCATCTAATTACTTTTGAAGTCCTATTTGAAATTACTCAAACTTGGCAATTAGGACCATCATCAAAACTCCAGTGAACAATCCAAGAATTTCTTTAATGGACTGTCCTAGTTTAGTGTCCTCTAGTAATTCAGGGATGACAGACACTGTGGCAATATAAATGAAGCCCCCTGCTGTGAAGGGCAAGATCCACAGCGTCGCAGAATCCCCAATGTTTTCTGCCAGTAAGCCACAGACTGTACCAGCTAAGGCTCCGGTGGCTGTTGTCAACTGAAGAAGCATTGCCTGGAAATAGTTAAGTCTGTCGTTACTATATTTTTAAAGTCTTACAACACAGAGTATTTTCCATTTGGTTCAAATTATTATTTTCACCTAATAGATGTTATCTGTTAAAACAACTGACAGGTTCCCAAGAGAAAAGCTTGACTAAAACTGCAGGCTTCAAGGAATTGATGAGGCCCTAGGACAAAATACCCCCAGATGTACATATTTTAAAACTAAAAATTAAAACTATAAATTATGATTATTCTGTTCATCATTCTTAATTCTCCCTGATTGCAAGATCCTAACAAAACTGTCAAATGTGAAAATGATTCTGCTCTCTGTTCAAAACAGCGAGTTCACTAAAATTTCACACGAAACTTACATGTAGATAAAATGGTGAAAAGTTTTAACTAGGTGATATCATTTGGGCATTTCCTGTTATACATCTCAGGTTTGGTTGCACCAATGTGATGTATTTAAACCACTTCCATACCAAATGTATCCTCTGTACCCATGACAGAAGAAGATTATACCCTCTGATATAACACTTGCTTGTAATAACATAAAATTAATGGTTTTCAACAATACTACTTTGACATGTTAAAACATTGACAGATCACTTTAGGTATGGTGGATAGTAATTGTAATATTTGTGATCAGCAATGCAGAAACTTAGGTCGTGTTCTATTGGGATCAACCATTTCAGGTTGGTTGGGTTGATTGAGTTGTTTCGTGTTCTATTGGCAAAAAACCGTTTATGGTTGGTTTGGTTGCTCAACTTTTTCAACCTGCATCAACCCGGGTTGAACCTGTTGAAAAAGCATTGGTAGCGAACGCTTTTGTTTAAGCAGGCTCTAATAGCTGCTACTTGCGTGATTGATTGCGCGATTAGTTCAACTACTGCTCACGTGACGCTCCTTGCAAACAAGAAAGACGAAAATTACGTTTGAAATGATCGTCTGACAAATTTGCTTCAACTTCTTCTACGTATCCACGGATTCTAACAGCAGGTTTCCGTTCATGCTCAAAAAACAAGACTGCCAATCCTTCAAATTCATCCTCTGATCCATTTTTTATGACATCATCTTCTAAAATTTCCGAGATAACAAAAGAGAACAGCAAGAGCAAGGTGAGCACCCAACCCGCCATGTTTACCCCGTGGATCCGCGGACAGGAAGGTTACATGGTAGTCTGGTAATGACCATTCCCAGGAGTGACCACGTTTTGACCGAAAATGGTTGGAAAAGTGTTCTATTGGAAAACATCAACTGTGTTAACCTAAACCACTTTCGGTTGAAATGGTTGATCCCAATAGAACACGACCTTAACTTGCAAGCTTTCTGTTGACTACGTACCTTTCTCTTGTTACATCCAGACTGTACCAAGATGGCAAAGTCACCAATCTCATGAGGGACCTCATGAAGGAGTATTGTGAGAGTAGTGATTATACCAAGATTGCGACTCACAAGAAATGAGGCGCCAATGGCCAGTCCATCGGTGAAGTTATGGGTGAAGTCTGCAGCAAGGTTTAAGTAACCTGACACTTTGATGTCATCTTCATGATCATGCGACTCTGCAAGAAAACAACTATAATTTCAATTTTTAAGAAAGGGCAAGAAATGTTTTACACTTGTCACAAGTTCACTTTCACTTACTCATCACCTTCTTGGATTGCTCAAGGGTGACCTTCAAGCAAAGAGGTCATGAGAGGTTGCCCTTTTAACAGTGAAACCACCAGGACAGTGAAGTATTATTGGAAAGGACTTTCAAAATGTCTGCCCTGGCCTAGTCAGCTGTTCTATTAAATTTTATACAAACATGTAAAATTTTATAATTTAAGTGTGTACTACACAATTTTATAAAATTAATTTAAATTTACAAAGATGCCACTTAACAAAATTTTTTATAAAGTTATTAAACCTAAACTGCATTTTGTACAGTTTTATACAATGTTTAGTTCTTTAACCCATTGACTCCTGTGCCGCCTGTAACCGCCCGTGATGAACCTTGGCCTTTATTCCACTTCTGACGTCATCATTTTTGGCCAAAATTGGCATCATCTATACTCAACTTTTGCAGGAGGAAAGGATCTTTCCAATGATGCCTAGATCAGAGTGATCAGCCTAATGGAGCCTGAGATATGCACAAAAATGCTAAAAAAGATGAGTGAAAAACTCAGAGCAAAAATTTCCTGCCACTACACCTGGCTGCTCCATGGTAAAAATTGGCCGCCTCGATGACTCTTTCTTAGAAGTTTTTTAACCGCAAGCAAGCCCAGAGAAAGGTCAATCCCTGAAGCGAAAAGAAAAGAAAAGGAGAAAAAGGGAAGGGGGAAAAGTCAAAAATCAAAAAGCCGAAAGACATTGGTCACCTTCTCGCACAAAAAAGTTTGATTTCTGCGCATGCCCAAGCCAGAAGTTCGTAAAACATGATTTTAGTGGCAGGAAGGGCTAGCTGTCGTGTTATGAATGCATTTTCCACCAGATTAAAGCTAATTTGGGCAAGATCCAGCCTCAAAAACACCAAAATGTCCAAAAAACGCATTTTGGCAAAAAGTTCCAGGAGTCAATGGGTTAAATATATTATTATAAATTTTTTTCCCAACAAATAAAATTTTATTAACATCTTTACCCCGCTGATAGGTGTTGAAACAAAGTGACTGTTCAGACATCAAATAAAATATCAAAGAATATGAGAAGTTCTATCTTTACTTAAATATTCTTTCCCCACTGTTTAATAGCCCTTTTCACGGTTACCTTTGCTCATTTGCATTACAATAAAATTTAGCATGTATGCGAGGCAATTTCGGGCTGTTTTGCAGTTTTAGCCCGAAATTGCCTCGCATCCACGTTGGATTACATTGTAATGCAAATGAGAAAAACTAACCGTGAAAAGGGCTATTGAAACACTAGTTAATTAGGATTTCTACCACTCCTCAGTTGCAATGAAATTTAAAGGTGTGTGAAAGGGGATTTTTTCCTATAAAATGGCTTAGCTTATGAAATTTCATTAAGTTCTATAAAATTAGTTTTCATAATGGAGTTTCTGGGCTATTTTGCAAGATTTTATGAATTTTTACATGGGATAATGTTATAAAATTTTACATGATTTTATAAAAAAACTCCATACAAAGGCTGGGTAAAATTTTTATAAAATTTCAAAGACATTTTACAAAAGTTTTGGTTTTGTAAAATTTTATAAAACAGCTGACTAAGGGACTGTGCCTGTGAGCTTTTTCATCTCATTACAATGATAAAATCCTGGTAATGCACAACAAATTATGACAAAACAATACTGCTGATAGCTGTCTCACTATCCCACATGGAATAAAAAATTCTCACTGAATAGAAACCATCCTTCATATCTCTTTCCACCCTTTCTATTGATGTTAAACCCGGTATAAGGTCTGAAGGATCAAAATTTTCTATCTTCATCTCCCTTATTACAGCGCTCCAAGCTCACTTTTTCAAACAAAAAGTCGCCTTTTGGCAACCTTTAATTTTAAAATGGTCGCCATAAAAAAAAAATTCAGTCGCCAAAAAAAAACTCAAAGGGGAGGTCACTTCATGACATATTACACCTTGCTAAAAACAGTAAGTTGAAGGGAGGACACTTCATGAGATATTACATGAATGGCTAATGCGCCGAACGGCATGTTTTCAACACTTTACTTTGCTACAGTAAGTTTACGCATTCATGTTGTGTTTCTGAACGACCAGAGGGGGAAAGAGAAAGTACTTGTACTATTGATTAAATTCGTCCTATTATTGATAATTTTTCAAGTTTCTCTTTTAATCTGTTGGTCGCCAATTTGGCAACTTTCGCCAGAATTAAATTATTAGTCGCTAAATATTTTTTCCACTCGCCATGGCGACCAAAATGGTCGCAGCTTGGAGCGCTGTATTAGAGGAAGAATGGACTGAGCCCTCACTTTGGTCCCCTTTTAAAATCGAACAGCTTCACCTTCACTTCTCACCTTTTGGCTATTAACACCTCTAGATCTTAAAAAGTTAGAGAAATTGTAAACCAACTCCGATCCATTACTCAGAGTTTTATGATCTAGAAATTTTAAGTACACAAGAGTTGGTAAAGAAGCACAAGGTGCAGCCAAGTGTTCTTTCAACTTCTCAAGAACTTTTAAAAATTCTTAAGTACTGTCATATTTGAACATCTAACTTGGCAATTTATGAAAGTGAGAAACTCCCTTGTCAAATGAACATTTTATAAATTAATGTATATTAAATACTTTTTCCTTCATGTATAGGACAAAATGAAATTCAGGAGGTCAACCAGCTGCCACTTGCTTGGAGAAATGTAAAATTTGCCTCACTGTAAAATTGAATTTTAATTTTCATAAAATAATAGAAATGATAAATTCATGTTGTCAAAAAATCATGAACTAAACAAAAGGATAGCATTTGAGCAGAAATGTTGCTACAACAACCATGCAAACCAAGTAAAATTAACTGTTTCTATGATTAGGTTTTACTGTAACAAGAAAAAAAACCCTTTATTTCCGATGAAATGATCAGCAAAATATATTTTTAATAGCACAATAAAAATATTGAAAAAAGCAAAAAAATGCAAAATCAAAAGTTTAATAAATCTATCTCGATAATCCAAAAATTGCCGATTAAATCCTGTCCAAGATAGCTAAAATAATGATTTTAACACGAAAGGTTGCGTCTTTGTTTGAGAATATTTATTCAGCCACAGAGATCGATTTCACACTGACACGTCGACTAAGGCAAAAATTTGCATAAGGATGATTCGCGCGTCGCAGGGATCGGATTTTGTGTTGATTTAGAACTCGAAAGTCTCGAAGAAGCTGAAAAAATACACTCAAATTAATGGATTTTTGTTAAAATAAAAACAGTACCGTGGGAAACTACAGCTGCGAATAATGAACTGTGAAATTGGTGTTAAGCTTAAAGATAGACCTGCGCACCGAATCAGAAAATGTTAATATGTCTTGGAAATTATTTTTTCGTAGAGTGGGAAAGCGTGACAGAGGAATAATAATGTTGGAAAACAAACATTCTGACAGTACAAATTGAATAAAATACGACGAGACGTACTTACGTGTCAAATTATAGTTCGAAACGATTGAAAGGAGGTTTAAAATACAGCTTTGTTGCTCTGGAAAAGCAAAATTAAAAATTTAAGAAACGTGACTTGAAAACTAAGTTCATATTTTCCATATAACACGAAGGATTTGCTGTATTTTCTCTATTTTACCTGAGGCTGTTTCTGTTTTTGTTTCCTTCTCTGTCGTCTCGTCTGTCTTCTTCCTTCTCCGCAACTCCTTATCAGTTTCCTCGGGTAGAGAATCTTTGGTTTCGCTCTCCGTTTTAGTAGCGACGTCCCCATTCTTAGCTTCAATTTTCGGGGCGCTGTGAGAGTGGCCATGTCCTCCTTTTACCAGCCGAACAAACTTCTCTACCATGAGGAAAGCTATCAAGCCGGCTAGAACCCAGAGACCGACTACCATTTCTGACGAATGATCATGGCCATGGCCGTCTGCTTCGTGGCTATGTGAGTGTGAGTGTGAGTGAGAATGCGAATGTTCATGGCCGCCTTCCCCTCCGTGTGAATGTGGTGAAATCGCATGAGGAATTAAATGAAGAAATGCATCTCCCAATAGGCCCCCTGAAGCAAAAGCCAGAAGAACCTTCAACAGGGTTGCTGTTCGGCCGAGTTGCTTTGTAGTGGAATGAAAAACAAGATGAAGAACGGTGCTGCGCTGATCAGCAGAGTGGCGGAAATAGCTTGTAGCCACTTGGACAGGTTTCCACCTTGATCGGATAGCTTAGGAGAGCTGCCAGTCCCGTGATGAGGCACTTTCATCTTAACATCTTCTGTGTGATGATCGTGGCTGTGCCCGTGATGATGGTGGCTATGGCCATGATGGTGGTCACTGTGATCGTGATGATGGTGATGATGTTGATGAACATGATCGGTATCGTGTTCTTCATCAAAGGGTGGATGGTCGTCATCATGCATACCATTTATAGCTGAAAAGAGAAAAAGCAAGAGAAAAAACACAACGCATCCTTCCTCTTAGGGCCATTGTTGGGAAAGACACAGATCAATGACAAATTGTTTGCCGACTTGCCGGTGACTGTGACTTTTACCGGTGATTACGCCTGTCGTACTTCTTGCCAGCTGGTTGACGTGGCAAGCATGCGCAGAACTTGGTAACCTTTTAAAAATTCGTTTATGAAAAATGTGTAACCAAAAGAATCTAAAGAGACACTGGGGACGAACTATAATACCCAGAAACCCTTGCAAAAAGTCAGCGGTAATCCGTAAAATGTCAATACGACTCAAGGATTTCACACTATATGAAATCCACTATATGTGCAATCTTTCACCATTCGTAATCACGTCTAGGTTCTTGAATGGCTGTTCGGCAAGGGTAAGGTGATCTTATGGTTTCTGCTTTCTTGTTTTTACTCAATTCCTTACGATCGTTTCTCTCCCAAGGTCAACGTCGGCAACGAAACAAATCTTATGCAGGTACGATTCAGGGTTGCCGGTTGTTACCGGCGGAGATCTATTTTTTAAGTTATTTGACTTTGAGGATCTTGCTTGTTTTTTTTTTTTGTACAAGAGTTTATTATGAAAGTCTTAACGAGCGAAATCTTTCAAGCTTACGTGTCCACAAATTATGGACAGGTTAATATATCTTATCACTGTCAGAAGTTCCCGTTTTCTGTTAGTAGCACCCTTCTAAATTCCCGGGCTTTTATCTAAAACAATCATTTAGAAATTAAATTTATCTTGCCTTTTTCCTTCATACTGCCCTGTTATCTTTTGATCTTAACTATGCAGCTCTGAAACGTCTTCTCCCCAGGATTCCCTGCAATTTTGTCTCTCCCCTCCTTTCCCCACCACCCCAAACACACACTTCACAAGAGAGGTGTTAATTAAACCAGTTTACGGAAATAACAAAATGGAGGTGACACTAAATCAATCAGAGGGCACACCACAGCGCTCCAAGCTCACTTTTTCAAAAAGTCACCTTTTGGCGACCTTTA
>JAHPZR010011310.1:17500-67100 GCA_019787425.1 Platygyra sinensis | reverse complement strand
TTCGCGCGATTTTTCGCATTTTTGAGCCTGTAGATACTTAGACAGCGGTAGAACATGTGAAACTGCCAGGAGGCTAAGCTGAAGTAAATATGGTGGATTTTTGCGCGATGGAAAGTGGTTGTTCTTCGAGTTTCTTCGCATCCTGCAGGACATTTGTGCGCCCAGAGGAAGGCTTATATCCATTCGTGATTAAGCCCTTTTTTCAGTGCCAATTGGCGGCCTGCTGTTTTATCATGAAAGGCTTTATTTGACTTGCTTAAAACGATCGTGATTTGAAGAACATTTTGAGGGGTCGGCACCGATGGAAGCATGAAACACACGGACAGCTCAAAGCGTTGAAGTCAAGATAAGTGAAGGATTTTTATGAAACTAGTAACCAAGCACATCCGTAAATCCTTGTTATTTTGGTGCTAGTTGGCGGCTCGAAGAATAAACGAAACAGTAAAAAAAACCTTCGCTTCGTAGTGCAGTTGCATATTATTTATCAGCAAAAGGTCGGCACATAGAATTTAATATATTTAAACTGGCAAAAATTAGGATTTTGTTTTAGATCCCATACATTTCTTTATAACATCGGGAAGCCATTTTTTTAAAATTTCTATTTGATTGACGTGCGGTATTCGTGACGCAATGTGACTCGGATTTCTGGTAATGTTTCGCAAAATGTTTCGCAAATTAAAAAAAAAGATGAGGCATTTTGTCAATCGGGTATTCCAACCATACAACAAAATCCGTCGCATCGCCTGGTTTTTAAATATTTGGCTCTGAACGCGATTTGACCCTACAAATCAACGGAGGAAATTTCATCAGAAAGCTGTTTAATATCTCACACAAGAATAAAACTGGTCGTACCTTTTACTTTAATGCCGTGCATCGATTATGAGTAAGCAAGAATAAATTGAATCTATTTTAACGGTGGTTTATGGTCTTGCATATTTTATCGGGCAGTGTTGTTTTTATCGCGCACGACTAACACTGACGCCTACCAGATAATATTAACCCTTTCAGTGCCAAGGACGTACTGATAGATTTTACTCTGTCTAACGGCAGACGATTTTACTCGTCAAAGGGAAACCCCTCGGCACTGAATGGGTTAAGGCACGTTACTGAGTCTCGGTAAAACTGTACCAAGCCTTGACAACATTAAAAAAGTCGTCTAAACTTATTCAAAAATGATCTAAACTTATTCAAAAATTATCTTAAATAATTCAAAACAGCTAAAGAAATATTTAATTTTGCAGGAGACTTTATTCGGTGAAGTATTTTGAATTAGATTTTGTTTGCAAGATCTATTTTGTCATTTTGAAAGATCGTTATATCGTTTTATTTACCTTTTTAGGCTGCCTACGAACGAATGAAAGAAGCAAGAAAAGCCGCTGTTGAGTTCTTTAAGGAGATAGCCAGAGGTGTGGTTAGCTTAACTCCAGAACAAAGCCGTCAGTACAGTCTCAATGAAAAGGTAAAGAAGCAATCACGAACTACCCAATTGAGATGTTCTCCCGATTTAAATAAATAAACAAACAAATAAATAACATTTATTTACCCTCGGCAGTGTTTATAGCACAAGTGCTCGTGGGGGTGAGCAAACAACTGAAACAAATATTTCAAATTGAATATAACATTGTTAAAAATCCCAACTGGCCGGAGGCAAACCAGCTGGCTGAGCGTGGCCGAGGACTTGAACTCGGAGCCTAGCGAGAAACAAATCCAGGTAGTGGTCTTAGAGGGAGTCGAACCCGGGACCGCTGTATAGCGAGTCCGACAAGCGGACAACTCGGCCACGCTGCCTCCGTAGCGGTTGCTTTCAAATTTTCAAGCTCAAAATATAGGTACTGGAGGAAAGTTATTTAAATTTAATGCCGGATGTTATCTAAATATCTTTAGGCCACGTAAAAGATTCAAACTGTAATTCGCCTTTACCTCTAGATCTGCTACCCACTCAACCAACGAGATGCAAAATCAAAACCAATGGTGATTTAGTCTTGTGCCATTGCCCGCGGATTGGCCCTTGCGCGCAACTACTTTGGTTTTAGATTTCCCACGTTTAAATGACGACTCCCCAAAAGTTTCGACTTAATAACCTGCTATTTTGTTCTTACCAAACAGCAAGGAATTCTTGACTTCACAGTTTCCTTCTCTGTAAGCCTGCGGCGCCAGGGATCTAGCTACCCAGCAGATATTCTTGATGCTCTTATGCTAAATATTAAGGAGTGTGCATTGACCTGCAACCTTGATGGCTTTTTGAACGTTAGTATTATCTCTTGTATTTAGCACCCTCTGTCTGAGCGACCGGGGCAGACTTGGAAATGAGGGTAGCCCAACCAAAGTTTCGGCTTCATGTATATTGATCATTTTCCACCCGAGTTCAGGACATCAGCTCCTGTGAGGCTTATTTAGGACCAAATTTTGGGCGCTCGTCAGAAACTCCTTCACAGAATAAGAAATTTAAAAAAAAAAGCTTAAAATGGGAATTACAGTTTTCAACGACAGTCGATGGGAGTCTTTTTTATAAGGACTTTTACCGGAAGTGGGCTGTATAGTATCTTTGAAGAAGTTTCTGCAAAGCAAAAAAAAGCCTCAACTTAGGTAATTGTTTTCTTGATATTATAATATCAAGGGTAAAGCTTTGCAGGGATGTTTAACATTGTTGATGAAATCTCTGGGTATTCAAAATAATTGGCCTGAAAATCAGCCAACTCTCATGTCCAAGTCTGTCCGGTTTCTCACTCTAGGCAGGGGCTCTTAACAGATTGTTATTATGTGAACGATATTGCTACCAACAAAAAAAATAAGTTAAATTTAGATAGGCAGGGTGGATGCCATGATCCGAGCATCATCATTTAAAACTTCTACTAACCTTTATATAGTCTGTAAAAATAAGATTTCGCTAATAAGCTATGAACTTATATTTGTTTAAGGGGCGTTTGGTTGTCTTAATTTTAGGAAGGGCGGAGATGGAGATGGGGGTGGGCCTAATTTATCGGCGAATATAGGGCCTTTCAATATGTTTGGTTTAAACTCAGAATAGATGCTGCTTCTGAATAAGTTTATAGTGAGCCATCCAAGCAATGGACAGCTGACTTTTGTGTACATTTTTTATGATTAACCAGCACTAGCCATTGGACCAATGGGCATCCACGACCTCTATAATGGGTAAAATCAGTCCAAAGAACACTTCAAAATTTCTTCTCGGGAGGTTGAGGATAAATCTTGTCATTGGACTTAGCCTCAACGGCTTATATATGTCACTGTGAGAGGAGAGCCTGTAGTGTAAGAGGAATTTTATGAAAGTCTTAAACTTTATCGTAGTAGGGTGAATTTAACAATGATCTTTCAGGATGTCGTGCAATTTGTTTGGAGTAAGTGGGGCGCGTGGCAGGTGGAGGATGGACGTCTCCAGCTCTCACCAACTACGTACATACTACACGATCCAACTGTTGTTGCTTACATAAAAAAATGCATCCGACTGGCATGGAGAATGTTGACTCAGACACCCCCCATGCGGATAGAATACAAATCCCTGTATCTGCAAAACGCCATTCACACCAAAATTGGCTATCATAGCAGCCCTGATATGCTTACAAAAGAGACGGGACCCTCCGGGCAAGATCAAAGAGAGAAGATTGCTTGTTACTTGAGGCCTGGACTGCTGGATGGAGGAGGAACAGTGATTCGAGCTGCAGAGGTTTTGTGCAAGATTAAAGCTGACAAACATTAAGAAATATCTATGTTGAGTACACGTATTTTACTGTCCCATACGATTTCCACCTGTTTCTTCCTTTCTAAATCCTCGCTGCCAACGAGGAATTCAGCGAAGGACCCTAATCAGGTGTCCGCCATTTTATGTCATCAACATTATTGATATTGTATGGGGTAGCGAGATTTTATTGCTTCATTGTAAGCTGTGTTCCTGAAAGTATGTTTAATTATCTTGACAAATACAACAACAACTTTATTTTTGCACCCCTAATTAAATATATTTACTTTCACAAAGACTCAAAGAGTAATAAAAAAATACGAACAAGTGCATAGCTGCCCAAAATAACCACTTGTAAAATAGGGCAGCCATCCCTAGCGTATTGAATACAGTAGTGATCTCTTTCGGGTTTGACAAGCACCAAATAAAATATAACAGCAAAACTCTCGCATGTAAACAATAACAAAGCTGTGGCTGACAAAGGCCTGTGTTATGTATTATTTTATAGGTTAGTCGATTGCTTTAACGACACTTGGCAACATAGACCGATATTTATTCGCGATGTCTCTCTACATTGAAGTAAGCTGCCTTAGAATGCACCTGCCATAATGAGCAGTGTTCCTTCCTATCAGCAAGCGAAGAAATTTGCGAAATCAGTTAAGAAAATTACCTGTTTGTATTGTAAAGTAGAGCAAATTGCTATATTAATGTACGCAACGTGTCCATAGTGGCGCCAAATGATGAGAGTTAACAAGATGGTGACCGCGATATTAAAAAGTCACCATCACCATTAAGCATACCACGGCGAGATTTTGCAGGAACACGACCTCAAGAACACATACAGACACTAATTTCATGCGAAATCACTAAAGTGTTTGCTTTGTTGCTAGTGATTGAATTTCTAACAAGCATCAGCTCTTTGTGCAAGTATGTTTAGGTTTATGCTTGCGACGCCAAAAAGTTAAAAATAGTTATGTCATAACAGTGTTTCATGTGAGCGGAGTTTGTCAGGTTTTAGTAAAAATAACCCAGGTTAACTGGTGCCAATAACAAAAGTTAATAAAAAAATTCCAAATTATGAAATGGCAGCTTGTCAAAACAATTGGTCGCGATAAGAACTTCAAGCCGGGAGAACAGAGAGTCCGGATCCGACAATAAATTGCTTTCTAGTAAGGTTAAAAGAAAGTTCGAAGCATTCTTTCGGCAGTTATGTTACTCTGAATCTCTGATGAAGGCAGCGGGGGAGCTTCCAGGAATTTTTCTTAATTTTTTTTCCCTTTTCATGCCAGATACGATTGTTATGTCTTTTTTAAAATAAAACTTTTCGTTTCCGTAAGTTAGTAATTACAGTGTATTGTAACTCCTTATAAGCAGCGTTGTGTGTAAGAAGGTTATGCCATAATAAGTAATTATTGCGTAATGTAAGTAAGCAATTGCAAGTAACGTAAGGCAAAGTATTGTAAGTAGGTTTTCTCGTGTATTTTAAGAGATGTTTGTAAGTTAGTCAAAGCATTAAACAAAAAAAAAAATCAAATTTTTAAGGTTTGAAGATTATTGGTAATAAAAAAAAAAAAACTGATTTGCATGTTTACATGCCGCACATATAAAAAAAATTGTGCATGTTTAGATATTATATTTAAAGGGCACTACCAACGCGATTTTGCTTCGTTTTTGGTCGAAACAGCTTAAAAGCCATGACTACAGCTGAGAGTACCTTCATTGTTTTGTACACGAAGATGCTCCCAGAATACACAAAAACACTAAGGGTAAAGTAATAGCAAAACGAACTTTCAGCGATTGTCCAAGAGAAAACGACTGATTTTCTGCCCTGAATTCCGTACTTGGCCGGTCTTGCGCTGTAATTAGCAAAAAGAGAAAAATGTTGCATGAACCATCCGGTCTCAAGGTTCTTTATTTCGTTTCTCGGTAAAAACACTCACCCATAACAACACGTGATTCGGCTGACCCCTGCAGTTTCTGAGAATAAACGGATGTTTACCATTCAACCTACCGCAGCACCGACGTCCATTAGGGAAATTTTCCTCCTCCTCTGGTTGATTCTCGGAAGAAAGTTATTTCGAGCAGACTAGAATTTAGTCCAAATTAGCTTTGGAGTGTCAGTGTTAAGACATCAAGGGCAATATTAATGGCATTCAAAGGTGAGAGAATCAATCTTTGCGCACGTAATGTAAGTTGATTGTGTTCAGATCGCATGGATTGGTAGAACATGTGGACTAGAGGTCGAAGAAGTGTTGAAAGTAAAGCTAGCAAGTACATTATTTCCTCAATCTCCCCAGAATTCTACCTGAACTGTGCCTTTTAAAAAGTAAACACGGAATTAACTGCTTTTAAAAGTGAAATAATCAGTGTGAAAGGGTGCCATATTCAAGATATATTCTCCATAGTAAGATAATAGCGGAGGAGCTTTCGATGAGTCAAATCGCTTCCGTTTTCAAGCTAGAAAACTGACACAAGATAAAATTGACAGCCCGAGTCAGACGAATTTCACGAAGTTTCGCAAGTTTTCTGGTAGCCATGAATCATTTATTTTGTCCCTGTTGCCTGCTTATTCCTAATTAATCGCACGATAAATAACAAAAACAACAAATTGCATTAGGCTATTGAAATAATTTACGTGCCTGATTTCCAAGAAATCAATTTCTGTGTAAACCGGAAATGGATTAGGAGCGCTCCGGAAATCAGTGCAAGATGATATAGGGTGCTTTAAAATAATTAATACATACAGGCAGACGTTCTTGCTTGCTGCACTTACTTATAAATCGCTTCTAAAATTCCTCTTATTCTTATGTTTAATTATGAGCAAAACAGGTTTACTTAGAGTGCAGTTTTCTCCCTTTTCTTATTCATCATCATTATTTTTGTTTATTCGAATACGCGAGCATCGTAAACGTTGTCGAGACTACAATAGCCTCACGAGTTCTCACCTTGGTGAAAGATATGCCGATGAAGAAAACAAAACAAAACTAAACGAGAATTCGCAGTTGAACCATGTTTTGGTAGATTTAAAGTAGAAACAGATAATTTTTGCTCTGTCTTGATGCAGTCGATCTATTTTATTCGACATTTCACGACTCGTCGCTCCCGTGAAGCGCGTTGAATGTCGAATATAATCAAACCAAAAATTGCATCGCGAAACGGAATCCATCCCACTTGGCTATAGCTACAGATTTTAAAAGACATCAGGTAAATTAATAAGTTAAGTTTGTGTCGTTTTAATTGTCTGCGTACCGTCATCGTATTTAAGTTCAGTAGGTTAAAGAGTGGCCACCGAGTAATAAGTACAATCTTATCGTGAAATACTGAGTTACATCGATACTGAAGGCGTCTACAAAATATACAAAAAAAGCCATGTCAACTCGGATCGGAGGATTTATCTGTGGGTATTATTACGACTGTTACGTCTTTGGGAAGCAGCAGTACGAAGTAGAAATGATTTTCAAAACGTTTGTGAACAAAATATTTCTCTTTGCAGCGTTTGAAGGTTTGGTATATTCTGAGAGCTCAAGCTACATAGCAGTTGTAGCCATCGACTTCGGTACAACATTCAGTGGCTTTGCCTTTGCTTTCAATCACAAAGAAGGAAAAGGAGGGATTCACATGAACAAAGCATGGGGCCATGACCAGGGAGGAGCAACTCTCAAAACACCGACCTCTCTACTTCTGCGTCCCGATGGTCAGTTTGACTCGTTTGGATACGAAGCGGATGAGAAGTATGCCAATTTCGTTAGCGGGGAAGATAGAGAGTATCTGTACTTCAAACAGTTTAAAATGAAGCTTCATAAATCAGAGGTAAATCTTAAATTTTCGCGAAAGCATGAAACTTACATAAAGTGGTAGACTATACCAAGGGAATAAAGGTCAAGAACCATCATTTGTCTTGTGGGACAACCCCTTATAGGTCATGCAAGTGAATACCCCAGAACCGGTAGATTGAGTTGTTGGGATCGTTGCTGGAGAGCCTTGAACAAATGTCCTCCCTTTATTATTTATCTGTTCAAAACAGGTCAGAAACAGTTCTGCGGCTTTAGCAACCTTAGCGCTTTGACATTTTCATTTCCTAGCCTGTATACATGAAAACTAGCCTTTGAAAACTCATCGGGTACAAGTTATTTTCGTTTTCAACTGCCGATGCATGATATTACTCAGGAGAAACGTTATCGTTGTAAAAATGCTGCTCATAATTGTTTTTAAACATCATAACCGACATAATAACTTATTTTTAATAGACTTTGGACCGTAATACCAAGCTCTCAGCACGAAATGGCAGAGAAGTGGATGCTCTACATGTCTTTTCTCACTCGATAAGATACCTTAAAGATCAAGCTATTGAAATCATCCAAGAAAGAACTGGTGATGAACATTACAGCGCCAAGGATATCCAGTGGGTGTTAACAGTTCCCGCCATTTGGAAACCCGCAGCTAAGCAGTTCATGAGGGAAGCTGCTTATAAGGTAAATATTACCAAGCTGCGGCCAAACGAATGATGATTACACGTCATATGACGTCAAATGACGTCATGACCAAAAGATACAAGCGGGCCGCAACTCCCCATACAGCCTCACTTTTAGGGGTAAGATTTGAAAACCTTAGTGAATCGAGGCTGTGATGTTCTTTTTCAATTCTTTCGCAGTGTTATAGACCTAGCTATAGCCCACACATAACCTGGTCTGGATAATTCAGGAACTTTGAGACTTACCCAATAGTTATTACAGCCTCCAATATATAAAATGCTGACGGCAGCTGTTATGTATTTTGAATGTTAGGTTTTTGTTGCGGTTACAGTTCAGTCAGGTTATACGGCGCTTTCCTTGCACTTTCGTGTCATTAACTTTAGGGTAATGTTAAAGTAAAATACAAGCCTCAAGAGCGACCTGCTATAACGGTCATCTATACCTATGCAAGATAGAAAAAAAATCGATTTTCTGAAAATTTGTTAGGAAGAAGGTGTTTACTAACTTGTTTCAAAACAGTAATTTTGAGGTTGTTTGGATTTTTTATTTTCTTCTCCAGACCGCCTTTTGTATTTTGCCCCTAAAAGAGCCAACCTAGGCCCTGAAATTGCACTTTTTGCGAAGGCTGGCAAGCCAAAATGCTGTGCGTGGCTGGAAAAGCTAACCCATATTATTGAAATATAATGTTTCAGTACTTATTTCGCGTTGTCAGATCCACATGTAATTTGAACCTGAATTTTCAACAAATTTTCAAAATTATACGCGACGGCGATGTCGTGTCACGTCCAAAGTCAGGTCAAATTAGTGCAGTCCGGGCCACAACCAGAACTGGATATATAGTGACGTCATCCAACTTAACAAAATGGCGTCCACACTTAGGGACACGATACGTGGACATATCTCGGCTCTTTTCTCGGCTTTACAGTGCTCTTTTCCCACAGTACGTTGGGAACCTTACCTAAAGCACGGGGTGTGAAAAAAATGGCGTCTGGAAAGGATTTTACGCGGTTTTATACGTGAAACCGTTGAACCTGGGTGTGTTTAAGGGCTAGAATCTTCCTGACAAGGCACCAAACATCCAGAGAAAGAGGGTACGTAGTAATTTTTCCGTCTTTCAAAAAATTTGTGCGAAATCTACATACACTTTTCTTGAATTTGGTGGTATTTTCGTTTTAGTGCAGACTTCCTCACATAGTGCTGTGCTTTCAAATGTGCAACATGTAACCCCAGATTACCTGCATCCTTACAATGGCCGAAATTGATCATGTGGGTGTTAAACAAAAGAAGAAATCACTTGCACCAAGGTATGTAATCTACTTTGAATAGTAATTCCGTCAGTATTTTTGACATTTGAAAGTCCCACTGTAAGTTTGATAAAAGTATATTCAATTTGGTGATATCGTGGTCGGTAGAATCTACAGGATAATTTAGTCTTTGGGAGAAAGGCAGTAGTTTAAAATTAGACACAAGTTTATATTGGACTTGAAAATTCAACTGCAGTCGTGGTAAGGTGTTTTGTTTGTATACGTACATGTACATGCATAATTTCAAAATAACTCATTTAAATTTAATACATGTTGGAGGACCTAGATGATTAAGGAAAAAATCTTCAGATCAGTGCAATCATTTGAGGGCTGTGAGGACATGCAGATAAGAGTAAGTTAACCATCTTCAAATATAGCATTTACTTTTTGGCAACAGAGCAATTACAAATTGAGAATTCAGAAGAGTGGTTACATCTGGAACTTGTTTCTTATTGGAATGGCCCCAGCCTGTAAGCAAGCATGATGATGATGCAATAGCGATGTTTCTTGTTTACAAACATTGATGCCATGTTTCTTTTGATATTCAAATTTGCCAGCCACTGAACAATAGCATGCATTGTTTCAACAGCCAATAAACCTCTGGTTGGCACATCAATGAAAATAGGTGACATAACGGGAAAATTCGCTATAGAGGGTGTTGCCTACTAGAGCTTTTAGAGTTAAGCTTGGGATATGTACCAACCAGTACCAGTGTTGTCGTTATAATGCTAAACATTATTTTATTTGTCACTGAAGCCATTTGCAAATGTACGAATCACTGTCACTAATGTTATTCATTTTAATAGTCGAAACTTGCAAAACTTAAACTTAAAGAAAATGAAAAGACAGATATATTCAGTACATTGGCTATTCCTTGGGATCTCTTTCTTTTTTATGTTAATTAAAAGAATGCAGACCACTGGCAGTATATTCTAGTGGGTCTATGTTGCATTTTCTGTAGTATCAAATGCAATAACTAAATTTAAATTAATAACCATTTCAACAAATTTTTAGATTTCGGACCTCCGTGAAAACCACTTTAGTAAGTGGAGCCTCCTGCATAAAGATTGTTGTTGTTACTGCAGCTGCTGCTGCTACTACTACTACTACTACCACTACCACTACCACTACCACTACCACTACCACTACCACTACCACTACCACTACCACTACCACTACCACTACCACTACCACTACCACTACCACTACCACTACCACTACCACTACCACTACCACTACCACTACCACTACCACTACCACTACCACTACCACTACCACTACCACTACCACTACCACTACCACTACCACTACCACTACCACTACCACTACCACTACCACTACCACTACCACTACCACTACCACTACCACTACCACTACCACTACCACTACCACTACCACTACCACTACCACTACCACTACCACTACCACTACCACTACCACTACCACTACCACTACCACTACCACTACCACTACCACTACCACTACCACTACCACTACCACTACCACTACCACTACCACTACCACTACCACTACCACTACCACTACCACTACCACTACCACTACCACTACCACTACCACTACCACTACCACTACCACTACCACTACCACTACCACTACCACTACCACTACCACTACCACTACCACTACCACTACCACTACCACTACCACTACCACTACCACCACCACCACTACCACCACTACGACCACTACCACCACTACGACCACTACCACCACTACCACCACTACCACCACTTCCGCGACCGCGACCGCGACCGCGACCGCGACCGCGACCGCGACCGCGACCGCGACCGCGACCGCGACCGCGACCGCGACCGCGGTCACGACCGCGACCACGGCCACGGCCACGGCCACGACCACAGGGCTGCAAAGAAACAGTTCGTCATCGGACAATTGGCAACCCAAATTTTCCCTTGTCAGAGAAAAAAAATTCCCACCTCTGGTCGAACCTGATGAACATACAATTGACATTTTCTTTCCCTTCCCAGTCTCTCGATTTTATATTTTAAAGCACTAATTTGTAGTAATTGTAATTACTTTGTGTGAGATTAAAAAAAAAGTTGACTTGACTTGACATTATATCTAGCCTAAGTTTTTCTCTGGGACAACCATATATTTTGCGATGAATCAAAAATAAAATTTAACATGCGTTCTCCAACCAGTTTCTGCTTTGTCTTTCTTCATCCAAAGTGGAGTCTTGTGAAGAAAGATAATTATTTGTAGCCTTGTACTTCTACTCCTTCTGCTGCTGCTGTGGTTTTTGTTGTCATTATTATTATTATTGTTATTATTGTTGTTGTTATTGTTATTGCTTTTATTATTATTATTATCATCTTACATGCGAATGCTTTAATTTAATTTCCCATTTCCTTTAGGTTATGACATGGAAGAATGATGGAAGGTGTGAAGGAAGATAAACCTATGATTTGAAATTGAATGCACGATTTCATTTAAATGTCAACATTTAGTCTACATTTTTTTAAAACTTAAGTTTGAGGAGTATTTTTAATAGACCAATGAAAAGCATATTAATGTTGATCTTGTAACTTGAACATTAAATGACTGTCATTCAGTTTGTGTTGAATTCTCATTATTTTTTGAGGCCAGACCCCAAGAAAATATGGACTGGCTTCATTAATCATGTACAATGCCATTTCGATGAAACCATTTTTCTTTCATTTTCCTGGTAGTTCTTTCAGTGTTCTAATGTTTATTTAAGGTTCCTTTGAAAACAGTACTGCTCAGTACTATGCAGCTAGTTATTACCACATAATCACATCATACAACTTTGCACAAGGGTGTAGCCAGGGGGGGTCCTGGGGTGCCCGTGAACCCCCCCCCCCCCTTTGTAAGCCTTTTTCTAAGCTTACAACCTACAATATTCAGGTGACAATCTGATCAGTACCCTCTTTATGAGTCAGTGTGACCCCCCACCCCCCTTTGAAAAATCCTGGCTACGCCCATGAATTTTGCAGACATGCATCTCCGTCACCCATCTTCAATGAGACGGAGTATTTATTGGTGACATTAAAGACTCGCTGAGACAAGTCAGAAACTTGATGCTGTATTTAAATCTCACATCAGTAGATAAGTAACAACACATAACGATAATCAATGTTCAGGTAACAATCCTTTAGTGTGACAGATAAATATTCGAAGACCCATGATTTCCAGCCACACCACTACTATTTGCCCAGTAAGAATACTGTACATATCTCCTAAATTACACGTTTCCCCTATTTTGCAATTGTTTGTGTATTTAGAACATTAGAAGGAATAGGAATGACGGACAAAATAGCATCTCAGATGAGGGCTTGCTTCAAGTTAGTTTCACTTGGACACAGCGGGTGCTCAATACCTTATTTGTGAAACAATAGAGAATTATTTACGGATATCACTGGTTGCAAACGAGCTGAACTTTTCATATGTTCATGTCGAAACGATATTGCTATGCCGAACTGTTAACCATCAATTCAACTACATTGGCATAAACTATAAAAAAAAACAAAACAAAAACCAAATGGCAAAAACTCGTGAGTGTTGCATGCATCGACTTGGCGAGTGCGACTTCGCTCACAACAAACACAGATCAGAAGGTTTAGGCCGCAGATTGTAATACTAATTACAAAAATCAAAATCACTTTGCGTTTGGCTTACAATACAGGTGATACGGCAATAAAAGTAATAATATATGTACTCTCCTACCTGCCAAGCAAGCAAGAACTTCGATTCACAGTCTAAGGCACAATCTTCAAATACAAAAAAATTCGAAGGTGGCCTTGAGTACTCGTTGAACAGCTTCACGCAGCCACACACTGGACATTTGCTGGATTGTCTGCACTTGATCCACACGATTACCCGACAAATGTGCAAAACCACATGAAGCCGTTAAATGATTAAATTACAATTTCTAACTTTAATATAGATGCAGGATTCTCCAGTTACGTAATGTTATTTGCAAGTAAAAACAAATCCGACATTAATTTGAAAGGCCAAAGGATACAACGCTTTTTACGACAAAGTATTAATCGCGCTAAAAGGCCGCTAAAACAAGACAGGTCAGAGTTTAAAGGGCGGGCACACCTGTTCTCTGAGACATGCTCGTTGACATGAGGTAAGCACAGAAGATAATTGGCTATCAGAATGAAAATGACATAAGTGTAATAAAACTTACTATGTATTACAAAAACAGCAACAAAACAATCAATTACAAAAAACAAACAGACAACCAAACAAATAGTCACAATTAAAATAAATAAACAAGGCCGCCGCTCTCACGCGACCTTGGCATTCCCGTGTCCGTGACTTTGTCTGTAGCCTGCAACCGTCGAGAGTGTTTCGAACAAGCTATAAATTATCGAAGCCGCGGCAATGTGACCATTTCTTTTCGCGGTAGGCAAGAAAAAGGTTCCCCGATAACGATTTATAAACCGACATTTTTGTCACGTGCATTGTCTATGCTAACCGCCACATGTTTAAGCTTTTATTCAAAATTAGCCTTTGCTAAACATGTTCGTTTGCAGCTAGAAACTGTCTTTAAATTGCTATACCTGATATCTGGAGGCTTAAAACAATTATTTAACCGGATTGAGACCCACAGGCAAACATTTCAAGGTCAACGTTCGAGATAGTAATCACGGCATGAAAGGTCAAAGTGTCAAGGGATTAGCTCAAGTGGGGTGTATAGAAAACGTTGACCTAGAAAACGACGACCTAGAAAACGACGACTTAGAAAATGACGACCTAGAAAACGACGACCTAGAAAACGACGATCTAGAAAACGACGACCTAGAAAACGACGTCCTATAAAACGACGACCTAGAAAACGACGACCTAGAAAACGACGACCTAGAAAATGACGACCTAGAAAACGACGACCTAGAAAACGATTTGACGTTTTTTACTCAAGCTTTTGAGGATAGATCTCAAACCCTCAGTGGTCGAAATGACGATTTATCCCACAACTTTTTGAGCTAGATGGACCGCCGTGCGAAGAAGTCTTCCTGTGGTAAAAAAAAGAAAAGAAAAAAAAAAAAAAAAAAACGCAAAGAGATAAAGAACACCTTGTATTCACTAGCTTGGGTAATTTACCACCGTTTTCGTTGATACGTGACTTTGAGAAACAAAACACCCGCGGAAACGTTTCCAAAATTTCCGTAAGTCTTGAGTGTTATCGACAGATGGGATCGAAATCCACCAATCACAGCCACTAGTGTGACCTTCAGACCTTCTTTACGTCATGCTAGCGGGCTGTGATTGGGTTGATTGTGATTCGATCCGATCTGTCGATAACATCTATGATTGACGAAAATTTCGGAAACGTTTCCGCGGGTTTTGTTTTCGAAAGTCGCGTATCAACGAAAGCGGTGGTCATTGCAATTCAGACTTAAACAACTAATAAAGGGAAAATGAAATGACAAGATATATATGTTATTTGCCGGCTGGGAGATCCGTATAGTGAAAAACTGTGACCGAGGTCTTGAAAATGCTGCCCGAGGCCGCAGGCCGAGGGCAGCATTTTCAAGCCCGAGATCACAGTTTTTCACTATACGGACCGACCCTAAGCCGGCAAATAACTTATTCATTTTTTTTTTCCTGCGATAATTTGGCTTACAATTGGGTTTACACAACTTTGTTATTGAATTGGTTTACGTGCCGTCTACAAACCATCGTAAAAAATCTAACGAACGAACGAGCGAGTAAACTCAGACACTACCCAAAGAAAGATGTATCGACAGATTTATTTTGAATTGCTTTATGTTAGTTGCATCTAATTCACCAGTTAAGTTCTCCAAAAGTGTTTTCCCGATAGTGAAATTTCGCGCAAAGTTTGACTGAAGTTGCACTACAAGCACAATTTCTATCAGTCGTTGCTAATCACTCGAAATCAGACCTTTTTACCGTAAATTGAGTAGCAGAAAGCGAGGAAATTCGTTAAGTATATTCTACAGAATTTCTCTTAAATACAGCAACTATCAGAGAGGCTAAACTCGACTGCATTTGACTTCTTTTAGCTTAAAATTGTGCGGTGATAGACACAGAATTACGCGCCAAGTTACAACGCCGAGCTACAACCAACCACACAAATTCTCAGAGCTACAAAATACTCAATTGAATCTACTTACAGTGACCTTCCTTGCTATTTAAAAGTGAGCAGAGGTAAACTTCCGTTGATTATTAATCGTCCATGGAAGTGTAAAAAGGGAAAAGATCGACGATTACCGCTAGTTCATTTACGAAACCTAGCTGAACATGACAATTTCACCCGCGCTGTTTCCCGCCGTTACCGTGACCGTGGTCAGAGATAGGAAAATCCGGACTGCGCTAAGAACCAATCAGATTGCAGGATTCGTTACTGTGCCCTCTTGGAAAAAAATAAACGTTAATATGAAGTCGAATTTAAGTTTTCGCCAGAAGGTTGTGCCATGAACTTCAGAGGTCACGCAAGTAAATTACTTAGGCCCGGTTCAAACGTCGAACTTTTCATGCACCGAACCTAATACCTATTTGGGTCGACCCGAATAATTAAGTTCGGCAGTATGATTCTTACGTCGAACTTTTCATGTACCGAACTCAATATCCGCCACTTAAGGTGGCCGAACACAGTTTTCAAGTGCTTATGCCTAATTCACCATAACTTTTAAACTATCTATGCTTTGGCGCCCATTTTTTGCTAGAGTCAAGGTTAACCACAGAAATATTTATTCTCGCATTTTGACTGGGGTGTGTGCTGTTGCCATGGCAACGGGGCTGGTTAAAAACAAGGCTTAAATAATGGTTTTGGTTTATTTTTGAAAAATCCAATCGTTAGATTGTTTTCATATTTTGCACACTAAGAAATGACATTAAATCCCTTCTGTCAACATGGTTCTAATAAAATTTTGACATAGGCGATTTTCGTAATTCGCCGTTAATCGTTTTCTGTATTATTAAAAATTCCCTATGTCAAATTTCAGATTTTTTTCGATAGATCATCCACGTGGTCTTTGATCTATTTTTCTGCCAAATTTCTTGCTAACGAATGGATCGTTAGAAATCGGCATGTTTCTGCTATAGCAATCGGTCTCAATTTTTCGAGCAACTGCGCATGCGTTGCATTTAACTGGGTTCTTTCGGTAACAAACAAAAGCTGAAAATTGCTCGGTTCTTTGCACTGTTACCTTTTCTAACATATCTCTCTAATAAAAGACTAAAGCCATCAATACACTGCGTTCAATTATAGATAAAAACAACACAGATAGTGTGGGTGTTAAGTGATCGCTCTACTGACGGCACGTTTGTTTTTTTTGAAATCCTTGTGCACGTGCTGAGCATTGCATCAGCAAAAGCACGTGCGAAAACTGTGTTCGGCCACCTTAACAGAACAAAATAAACACTCTTCAATGGGTCAGCAGATATCTTTGATAGCGGAGCTACGGGGGCCCGAAGGGCCGTCAAGAGGAGTCCCGCACCCATATAGGAAAGAAAAGGAAACCCTTGAATGGATTTTCTCATGGTTTTCATGGCTAGCGGTACTGCTCGTGGGCGCGTACGCACGACAACGGTGGCGGAGTCGCGCAACATGGGTGGCGGCCATACTCCAAATAATAGGTTGATAGAGACATGCAGTCTTGGTTTACCGTGCGTAGGATAACTGTCTCGAATTCTCCCAACCCCTTTCGTGTTTATATCAGGCTATGCAAACACGGAAAACGTTTTCTATTGCTTAAATATTATTTATTTATTTCAGCTAGCTGATGCTATTTAATAAATAAAACACTAACAACTGTTTCATTTTGTAACCACAGGAAAAAAAAAAACGGATTCCCATTTTTGGATATTTTAGGGTATTTATAGAACACCCAATAAAAATCCCAAATTTGGCAAAGTGAGACAAGTCCTAATCAGGGAATTTAGTGGAAATTCCGTGGTTGGGACTTGTCTCACTTTGCCAAATTTGGGATTTTTTGGGGGTGTTCTTTAAATACCCTAAAATATCCAAAAATGGGAATCCGTTATTTTTTTTGTGAACTATGTTTGAAGAAACGTACTTCAATACATCGGTGAAAATTCTTCAGTTTCGATCAGTTCTATAACTTCTGGCCTTGATTTTAAATGTTTCGTTTTGTTTTAGGTGTATATTCATCACTAAGACGAGAAAAAAACATGTGAAATGTTTCTAGTAACTGGCTAGATTTTTTTGCGGTGGCACCATTTCATGCACGACTGCCTTCTCGACAGCTCACTAGCCAATGACAAACTCTCTTAAATCAGCAAATACATTAGGGTAACTTATGCATTAGATTCGGTACATGAGAAGATCGACGTATGAACCGAAGCCGATCTTTTGCCGTTCTATCCTCCAAGCCCAGTCGGATAGAACGGTACAGTCGACCCGAATACAAATCTGCCGATCCTAATTTATCCATACGTCGAACTTTTCATGTACTTGATAGCAACATTAGGTTCGGTACATGAAAAGTTCGACGTATGAACCGGGCCTTAAAGTCAGTCGGTGAAGCGCTCGTGTCAAGTCATCCACAGATACATGTTAAAGATTATTTGCTGCAGGTCTGACAACAGGTATTTTAAAATAAAGACGCCTAACTCCCCGCTTCCAAACAAGAATAATAAATGTGTAGTCAGACGGGCAGTCAGACGTTCTTCCCGCATTCCCACCGAAATTTCCATTTGAACCTGCTGAGATGTCGGTGTAGAAATACCAAGCGTTTCTTGGCCTCAATAACTGCCTCTGCAAACCAGTACAAATGCACATAAAATTAAAGAAGTAGTGCGTGACTTTGGATCTGAGGTTGACTTTTTTAACTATAACTGCGACTATGGCTGATGCCACGATAATAAGACTGACGGTAAACGCAATAAAAGTCATGATATCAGTCACTTGCAGCACGTCGTTTTCTAGTCGTCGTTTTCTAGGGGTTCATTTTCAAGGTCGTCGTTTTTTCGGTCGTCGTTTTCTAGACACCCGCTCAAGTGTCTGGTTTCAAGATGTCAAATTTTTGCGTTTTATTTACCCAAACTAAATTTGCGATAAAAAGTGAGATGAAGTGAAACTTTTATCCAGAAAAATAGTTTTGGGAGGTAAATCCATGTACCAGATTGACTTTTGGGTCCACGAATTTGACCTAACTTTGGACGTGACGCGACATCGCCGTCGCGTATAATTTTGAAAATTTGTTGAAAATTCAGGTTCAAATTACATGTGGATCTGTCAACGCGAAATAAGTACTGAAACATTGCATTTTAATCATATGGGTTAGCTTTTCCAGCCACGCACAGCATTTTGGCTTGTCAGCCTTCGCAAAAAGTGTAATTTCAGGGCCGAGTTTGGCTCTTTTAGAGGCAAAATACAAAAGGTGGTCTGGAGAAGAAAATAAAAATCCAAACAACCTCAAAGTTACAGGTTTGAAACAAGTTAGTAAAAACCTTCTTCCTGACAAATTTCAGAAAATCGATTTTTTCCTATCTTGCATAGGTATAGATGACCGTTACAGCAAGTCGCTCTTAATATTAATTTCGAATAAACTCAAGCTTAGTATGCGTCTACTCTTGTATTTAAATTCCCAGAGCAACTCAAACCAGTCTACCAAACCAAACCAAACCACAAGGTAGAACTGAACAATGGTGTACGTGACAAATACTTAATGTTCACATGCACGTTGATTTTCTTTTTGTATTTAAGGCTGGGATTGCATCAGCCGACAATCCTGAGCAGCTGCTCATAGCCTTGGAACCGGAATGCGCCTCTGCTTACTGCCGAGAAAAAAAGATGAGAGAATTTTCCAGTAAGAAGGGAGATGCTAGTGTGTCTGACGTCTTTGCAAGGCCTGGATCAAGATACCTAGTGATTGATATTGGAGGTAATGAGTGCTCCTTTTCCTAAAATTTACATAATTATTTCTACCCAATTCTGCCTGTATGCTCATATCTTACTCTAGTAGGCTTTTCCCTTAACCAAAATGATCGCTTGTGTTTGCCATTTATCCAGAAATCCCAGGAATACTAGTAGAAAAGAACTAGAAAAATACTTTTTGAAAATGCCTGCTGAAACATTGGTCATGGGGAGGGAGGAGGGGGGGGAGGGGGTGGGGGGTGGGGGATGGTTATGAAACCCGACAAAATTCTTTGTTGTATGTCTTTGTTCTCTTTTTTGGCCTTGACCGTGCACAAAACACAATGACTGTTTACTCCGTACGGAGGAACTAACGAATACTGAGAAACGTGTTGTTGGTTAGGTAATTGATCCATAGTGCAAAACAAAAGATTTTCCCGGTCATGGACGTTCCAACATAAATCTTGGCATCTTTGTTTGCTCCTTTGATGTTTGCTAACCAATCAACTGGAGAAAGCAGCAGAAAAGGTTCAAAGCGATCTCATTGGTATTTAACTGAGTGCGGGAAAAACCAAAACATAAGTAATCACTGCTCTGACCAATGACAAGGAACATACACAAACCAGGGATTAACCAAACCGACGTTTATACGTATAGCTGCAGCGGGGTTAACGATTCATGGTTGGGTTTGGTTGACTTCTGGAAGAGAAAGGGGCGGGAGGTTTGTAGTACAGAGTGCACTATTGGGATGGTTTGGGGGTTGACGCCGCTAAAGCACTATGGCCTTAACTCCCTAAGGCAATAAGGTGTAAACTTTAATGTTTGTTTAATTAATTAATTTCAATTAATTAATTAGCCTTGTTTTGAGCGGGTGGGGTAGGTACCTTTGATTGCTACGCAAAACATACCATACTTACATTACTTCTTTCGTAACATCAGAAAACTATATATGGTTCCAATATTCTCTTGTTATCCTTGTGGTACTATTCCGCTAGTAAGAACAACAGCAATTTGCATGCGCAGATTGATTAGCATTAGTGTTAACTATATGTTAGGTAAACGATACATTTCATAGACAATTACACTTGAACGTTAAGTGCTTTTCCCTTGTAGTAGAACACAAACATGTAAGACGCATGCGCTCTAGCACTGTCAGCATGATACAATCCGTTCTCGAGTTCAGCATTCATGCGTTCGATGCCACACTCCTCTTAAAGGCCGATGGCAGTTATGTTTCAGGTTATGTCAGTTTTCCTTTTTAGTGCAAAGAACGCTTTTGTGACAGCGTATCGTTTGCAATCATCCCTAGCTCGGTTAAAAAATGTTGTGTTCTATTTTCAAACTATTTTGTGTTTGCTAGGTTTTAAAGAGGGAAACGAATGGATCTCCTCAGCCGCCTGTTTATTTTCTCCCCCCATGAAAGAGAACAAGAAGTTCAAAAATGTATTCACCCTAAACATTTCCGAGTTAGCGACATTTAAAGTACCCGGCAGTAATGTCGTGACAAAAGAAACTTCTCAAATATTACTGCAGACACTGTGGCACTTACGGAAACCGGAAATAAATTTAGTCAGTCTTTGAGGGGACTCATTCACCGATGTAACATATAAATAATATCGGTAAAGTTAAAACACTTCTCGGTTGTCTCAATCGATATCACTGCGTATTTTGAACTGGTTTATTGTTAACACGGTGCCAAGGGTGGCAACCTAATAACAACGTGCTATTCCGAGACACGACGTGACTATTTGATAATTAAACTAGTAACTGTTTATTGACGATATGAAAATTTGCTTCTTGAATGAAACAAAATCATTCCTCTTCCATTTTTTTCATAAGTTAATAACAGTTCATTTTTCTCCACCAGGAAAAAAGCCAGCATATTTTCCTTTGTATGTTTTTGGGAAAACAACGGTATCATGTTACAAACTTTGCGAGGAAAACACAAGTATCAAGTTACAAATGTTGGCGTTGAAAAAAAAAATAAAATTATCACGTTTGCTAGTTCAACGTATCAATGAATTAAAAATAAACGAAATTTAACGTAAAACACCACAGTAAAATTTAAAACCTTGGCAAAACAGTTATTGTAAGTTATTTTTGGGCCTTGAACTAACAAGTTACATACAGGCAGCTGATGACTCAAAATGTACTTACTGTCCAGCATAACACTGCACTATCTGAGATTGTCTCACTAGTTTTTTTTTTTTTTTTTTTTTTTTTTTTTTTACAAGAATTAGTTTTGACTTTCAAGTGGAAGGCGTTCTATCAAGCGACTAAGCCAGTTCAGCGGGCCAAGAACTAAAATTTTGCGATCAGATTGGTCTCTCGCCGATCCAGTATTTCAGTCCAATACGCTAGTTTCGAATTGTGCAGCAACAAAAGAACAGAGTCGAGGTTCAGGGGAATAATTAGCATTTTGTATTGTTCTAAACAAAAGAAAATGCAAATCACTCCCCTGAACCTCGACTCTGTTCTTTTGTTGCTGCACAATTCGAAACTAGCCTATTAAGTATTACTCGGGGCACCACGTTCTAAGCGATTTTGCGCGGATATTTTTTGTAATTTTGTGGGCTAGCTACCATTGTTAGAAATACCTTGTCAACATCGTGCTACGACTGTGTATGTTAAAAACCAGGTTTAATGGAAGAATATGGGTGTGTGCTCTATTTTATTTTCTCATTCACTACAGCCTCTCGCGCGAGGTTGATAAGATATATGTAACATCAGTGTATTGGCGCTACAATCCGCAAATTAGATCAGAATATCGGACTGTGAGGTTGGTGGAATCGTTGACATATGTATTATAATTGTTTTTTCAAATGATTGCAAGTATTTCATAATTGAGCTTTGAAAGAGATTTGTACATGGGGTAGTTTTACACTGTTCAAAATTAATAAAGGTTCTTTTTCAATGCGTTTTTATGTTAAGTTGCAAGATTGTTAAATCAACAAGCCTGTTCAATCAAGCATCGCATACGCAGGGTGTTGAGTATAAAAAGGTAACAAAAAGCGACTGCAGACTCAAGGAGAGGAAAAAAACTGCCTCAAGCTGTCATCTCAGATAAGAAAAAAAAAAAAGAAAAATGTTTATTAATTAATTAATTAATTAATTTATTTATTGTTTATTTATTATTTATTTATTTATTTATTTATTTTGCGCTCGAAGATAAGTACGCAAAGCCCGGAACGCAAAGGTCCAGCAAATTTTGGCAAGCCAACAAGAAGCGCGGAAAGTGGGAATCACTGGTTTTGGCTTGCAGGGGATAACGACGCCGCAAATCATTAACATCTAAACCTGATAACAATTGTCGTTTTTGTTAAGGTTTTTTTCTTGAACACATTAGAGCTTGCTTTATTTTTCATAGGCGGAACATTGGATGTCACAGCTCATGAAATCCTGACAAATGGCAATATTAAAGAAGTCAATCAAGTGACGGGAGGGCCACACGGGGGAACAAAAGTTGACGAGGAGTTCGTGTCCCTGCTTAAGAAGTTCTTTGGGACTAATGTTGTAGAGATATTCCGTGACAAATACCCTGGAGAATGGCTGGAGCTAATGAACGAATTTGAAATGAAGAAAAGAGGACGTCGTGCTTCAGAGGGTGAAACAACAAGAATTCGACTTTCTCGCACGTTTACTTCACTAGTCTCAGAGTATGGTGGCCATGATCTCGCAGAACGGTTTGCGAGTTCCTGTTCAGTTGATGACGTAAAATTCGTCAGGAACGAATACTTCTGTTTGGGATCCATGGCGATGAAAAAATTGTTTGATCCAGTGATTAAAGGGATCGTGGAGCACCTGAAAAATCTCCTTAAAAGCCGTGCCTTAAAAAGAGTGGAATTCTTCTTTCTCGTTGGGGGATTTGCGGAGTCTGTGTTACTCCAGGATGCCATTAAGAAGCAATTTAGCGGTCAGTTCACCGTCCTTGTCCCTAACAACGCCGGTATTGCTGTGGTCCAGGGAGCGGTAATGTTTGGTCAAAGACCTGACATCATTGCTTCCCGGTTGATGTCTACTACTTATGGTATCGAAGTTTACCGTCTTTTTGATGCTAGTATCCATCCCATCGACAAAAAGGAAGAATTGGAAGGAGTTACCTACTGCAAGGACTGTCTTAGCGTTCTTGTTAAAAAGGGCGAAGTCGTTCAAGTTGAAGAAAGAAGGCATTTCATCTACTCGTCCGTAACAAGTGATCAAACATCGTTCGAGGTGGAATTTTACACCTTAAGTAATCCGAATATAAAGTTCACAACAGACCCAGAAGTTGGCCCATCCATAGGAAAGGTGATAGTCTCTTCTCCCGACATCTCCAAGGGAAAGGATCGCAAACTCAGCGTCTGCTTGTATTTTGGGGGGACTGAGATCAAAGTCACCGTAATTGATGTCACAAGCCAAAACACTGGAACAGCCTCCCTAGATTTTTTGTATAAACATACTTGAAGGAATTTGTTCTGAGGCTAACATATACATGTACAAAAGGTCTTTATTTTCTGGTTATATGGCAGAGCCAAATTTTCAGTGAATAGTGCAGATACTTTTCGAGTATGGTAGTCTGCGGAACTGAAGTGCTGTGAAATATATACATACATATAATTCGCAATTTCGCAGGTTTGATGACCTCAGTTCAGAGAAAATTAAAGAATCTGACCCACCCAGTTTGCATTGCGCGCCTCACTCGGTTTATCCGCCACATTCAGGGCCCCGTTATTGCAAGATTTGTAGTAAGAGAAAGAAATCTTCTTCAATCCGATACTCAACGCGTCTTATGTCAGTTATTTTACGTCCACATTTTAGTTCATATATCAGGCTTTAAGTTTATCAGTTTATTTGGGATCTTTCGACCTCAGCCGAGCCATAATTTAGAATACCCTCTGACTTGTTCAACGACTATTAACAGTGTAATGTCGGCAACTCGTCCGGCAAGAGGTCGTCCTCGCCGCACGGAAGCCGTAAAGAGAGTGAAACTTCGTCAATCGACATTTTTATTATGGAATCAAAAGAAGGAATCTCTGGGACTCAAGGGAGTCAGCAACAGCGAGTTCGCAGAGATTTTTTTGCACCAGCTGAACATGGGAAGAATTGGAAGTGAAACTGATGAACCACTTGGTTCAACTAGCACTCCGAGACAAGGTGAGCAATGCAAGAATTCTGAATATCTTTAAGGGACTTTCCTGGAGCATTCTCATTAAAATTTTTGACCAGAATTCCTAGCTACATTGTGTATTGACGATATCATATTTCTGGATCTAAGAGAAGTTCTTGTTCGAGGGATTTGTATTGACATGTCACATGTGCTTTAATTCGTAGGCAGGAGGTAGTTATTTCTTCAGTCAACGCCATTAAATCCAGTGCAAAGAAATGAGCTACAAATGTCTCCGTTGCTTGACTTGAGTACGTTAGGAAACTCGTCAAAAAGTATCGAGTAAGTCATTAGTTTGTAACTTATTCATTCCAATGTCAACAGTATGGTGTAGGACATAAATTAGGAAAATTATGCACCAGTTAGTGCCTCGTAATGAGGACTTCTTCCCGCTTACAAGAATGTCGTAAATTAGAATTTTAAAGCAGTGTTACTGAACCTATGTGTAGAAAGTATTTCCTGCATTTATAGTATAAAGAGGAAATTTAAATTCAAAATTATTTTCTATGATATTGATGCTTTGATTGATCAAAACAAAGTTGTTTAGGAAATGAAACTAAATAAGTAGTTTCACTTGAGACTTAAATTTCTGGATTATATGGCACTTCTTGTGTCATGCTTCCATTTTCTTCCTGCATTGCTGCTTTTTCCCTCCTGTATTGCTGACCAGGGATCCGAAGACTAAGTAAGGGCCAAAATGTTTTGTACTGAAGTTGACAGTAATGAAGTTGTTACGCAAAATTGTATTTCTAGCTTTGTGCAGAAGTTCTACCATTTCTCGAATGTTCCCCTTCTCAGAATACAAATCATTTGTTCAAGCTACCATATTATGCCCTTACTAGAGCAATGAATGATACAGTTGTTTGTTTGTTTGCAGTGTTGACATAACTGGAGATGACACCATGACGCCTTACTCAGGCTGTGCAGCGCAACAACAGACTGTGACAGAAAACCTTAGAACTTTGCAATGAAACGACCCCCTCCCACAGAGGAGCTAGTTAAAGCTAAACTTTCAAGGATTCAGTCTACAAAGAAATCAGAGTAATTTTTTTTGTTTCATAATAAACATGCATGTGGTGTAAATTGTTTCCAATAGTGAAAAATCCATTGGACAGATTGGACAGATTTGCGACTGTCAGTAAACTCTTGTACTTATAGTAACTTTAATGACTCAAAGCAGTTATTGGGAAAGGCTTTGCTGCACTCATTTAGAAATCAACTTATCTTTCAAGAGTAAATGTTGTTTTTTTTTTGTTACAGTGTAAAAATAGATACAAATAATTCGTCTCAGGATAAATAGCTTTGCAAGGATTTCCAATGTAATCATCTTGATAGTAAAAGAAATAATTTTCGGGGTAAATGGTCATGTATATCCGTCCCGAGTTAAAAGAAAAAAAAAAAAAAAAACATATTCAATTTTTTTTTTACTCAAGCACACTAGCTACCACACAAATTATTTGCACTAGTGCTTTGTTTGGACAAAATTAATATCACCCCACCCCCTAAGTTACCCCTGCTATTTTAGCCAATCGTGGCCTCTGTTAGAAATGAAAAACATGGTTACATCACTGCATCCAATTCAGGTCATCAAGGCAGGCATGGTGTCAAAACAGGGTTAATTGCTATTGCTTAATGCACAAACTTTGCAGGTATGTTCTTTTCAAATAATACATGCATAATATAGTCACAATGACACAATGAGTTATAATGGCAATTTATTTTACATAAACAGCTTCTTTTTGCAATTTTGTCAACCTGAACTGAACTTGAACTTGAACTTGAATAACATAGGAGTGCTAGAGGAAAAGAACTTATTCCCAGGTCAATATGCATAACAGCACTGCTACAGAAGGGAAGGGGGGTTTTGGTAGATTACAAATAAGTTAGCACACCAAACGTCACAAGCAAGATCTGTTAATCTCAGGTGAACAGAGCTTGCTGAAAGGAAATAACTAGCACTATCTAATTTTCTGAAAAGTAAAGAAATTTCCATTGTAATGCACCATTGAAATTTTTTTTAAGTAGTGCTCCAAAGGTTCTCGTGTAAGTTTAGCACTGATGCACTAGTGGCAATAAAGCAATGGTACTATGTTTTCAGGAGTAACTGCTATGCTTGCAAGGTGTGGGGAAGGGATGCTCAACCCATGTTTTAGTGGTTTTTTTTTCTCCTGGGCTGTAGAATGGTATCACTATTTGAGTAAACAGGGTTGAAATGTGCTTACCCTGCTCATGAAATGACTTAAAAGCAAACAACTTTATTAACATTTGAAACCTGACAACGGCAGGGGAGAAGACAAGAAATACTATACCGTATTGGGTGGCACATCCCTATATGTACTATACACCCCCCCCCCCCCCTCTCTGATAGCCTTTATGACTGGCGATACCCCATATACCAACCATCGGGGGCTGGATAAGTTTGTCATATCATGGTCACAACACGGATGTAAAATTCTGCCGATTTCCACGGCCAAGCTTTCCATACTTCCACAAAGTGTACTGTCTATAGGCAGCCTTTCGCTAACTTTGTGTTGAGTAGTCTGGTAAGTCTGCGCGAATGTCACATCTGGCCCTGATGGCCAACTCTAATCCCCCACCCCCCCCCCCCCCCCCCCCCCCCCCCCCCCCCCCCCCCCCTGTCCAAACAAATGTTGCTGAACATGACATACCAAGTTACACACCTTCTTTTTCCGGCAACATACATTTTCTTGCTCGTCCTGCATCCTCCTACATACTCTACAAATACACCGTAGCTCTGACTGTGGATCAGTGACACTTGCAAGTAAATCCCTTGCGTATTCATAAACTTCCTAGGCCTTGGCTGAGCACGCGTATAAGAAGTTTTTCTTTTTCATCTTGGATAACGCTCTCACAAAGTCCTATCGAACAAGGCAGCAACCGAGTTTTAACTACAAAGTTATATCAAAATTGTCCGTAACTTGTGAAACATGCAAGTTTGTAATTTACACCGTATTTCATTTGAGACTCCTCTACCGCTCTCTGATGGCGAGCATATGCACTGGGGTCTCTATCACGGACTGGACTTCAACAGCCCTATTTTTTCACGTTTTCTTCGTCCCACATTGACAGCGAGCCTTGTACATTTCGCGTCGACATTTCGACGAGGGCAGCCGGTATACCTCGCAGTTCTCTTTCGGCTACATGTTGTTTTACAGCTGCAAACCTGTAACAAATCAGTCTCGTCAGTTTTAGTTGGACATTGAAATGGGAAGAGACGAGTATACACAAGCACATTTTGGCCTCTAACAATCGGTGAGCCATAAGCATTCAACGGAACACTTTCCGTACACAACGTATCCTTACGCTTATTTCTTTCCCAATGATGTCTAATGTTCTTCACCTGATTCAACATCCATGTTTCCAAGCCAAGAATTTTTCCTTCGCGGTAAAATAAGACCTGATGCCCAGATGCCCAAATATGGCATGAAATGTCGGGGTCGCCCGGATGCAAAACAATAATAGAAGCGCCGCGTTGCAAACTGGTGGGTCAGATTCTTTAATAGCTCCAAATGCAGGATTTAGCTGTGTATTTTTTTTGTTTTCATTATTGTTATTATTTCAACGATCTATTTCAATAGTTGTCCATGATGCGAATTTTGAAGGCGAGGTGAGGTGTGCTTAAAAATACGCTCGATTTACCAGCGAGTAGACCAGACACGAGAGCGGGGGCGGAAATCGAGCATAGGTTAAACATTACTTTGCAAGATCTTGACGAGACTAGCCAGATACGTCGAGGATTGAACACTAATGAGACTCAAATTCCTTATGATAAGCATCCCAATGTGTCTTATTGGTAAAAAAAGTCACCAAAACACACACAATGCAATTCGTGTCAAATGTGAAAGTAACGTGAAAATGTCAAATAACTCAACAAATATGAAGTACTAATCAAAAAAATACTGGCCTTCAATCCTGGACAAAAATGGACTGAGCAACTAAGTATATCGTAACGTATCTGTTAAAGTTGTATGTACCGAGGACAGACAACAGGACTTCCCGACCTTATGGGAAAAGTGATAGTTGTTGAATAATAGTAGTAATTAACTATTATCCTCAAGCCCAAATGCGGCTCTGAGTCAATAGGCCCATGAGGCCGAAGGCCGAATGGACTATTGACTCAGAGGCCATGAGGGAGAGAAGAATAATTGTTATAGTAAAATCAACTAGATGGTCAAAAAAATATCGAGACAAAACATTTTCGCTAGTTAAAGCGATTCAGCCGCTATTGTTTTGGTTTTCAAATCCAGCGCTTTTCGCTACTAGTGGGCTATAACAACAGAACGCAGCATTGATAAAACACCACTACGTTGGATTTTACTAATAACATTATACATGCAGATCTGGTACAGTTTATACCAATTTGTTTCTACAGGAAGAAAAGGACTGCCCTGAATGGCTGAATCACTCAGGTCCACTATTTTTTTTTTATTTGTCCATTATATTACATATACATTGAACTTATCTTATATCTGCTAAATAGATATAATGGCAGGAGATCTTAGTAAGCTCAACGAGCTTTTCTATGAAGATCCCCTTATTATAGCTAAAAATAATTAATTACATGGCAGTTGTATTTACTTAATAACAGACATTTAATTAATTGATACACTTAAAAGCCTAGTAACCAAGATACTTTGGTTTTGAACATAAATATTTGTGCTTCTTTTAAAAGAAGCATAACTTTTTTTTAAGATTTCAGTTCTATTGGCAAGTTGTTACCAAAATTTTTGCACCCCCATATATTTCAGTGAAAATTTCCCATTAATTTGTACTTTTGTAATCAATAAATATATTTGATGCTGAACGAGTATCTGACTATGTATGTCTTTATTTAATTAACAAATAAAGAAGCCTAAGCCGTGTATAACACTGTGTTTAAAACACGATGGTCCATTTGAGAACACGAGGGAAATGTAGAAAACACGAGCCACAGGCGAGTGTTTTCTTCACTTTCTCGAGTGTTCTCAAATGACCGGAGTGTTTAGTCACAGTGTAAATACACGGCTTAGGCTTCTTCATTCGCTTTAAAATATAGATTTCACGCGCGCAAAACAATAAAAACACACTTTTTCTATGTTTTATACTCTGATAAAACATAGGGTTTTTGACCAATCAGAGCGCGCGCAGGGTCCCGTCTATATTTTAACAGCCTATAAACCATTGAAACTTGTGGTCTATTGCTTTCATATAATAATTGAGAAGACCGCGCGATTTTTCCATGGGTTTACCGGCACAATAAACCATAGCTGATTGACCAATCAGAGCGCGCGCCGTATCAAACTTTGCCTATTGTTATGGTTGGGATTTTTTAAGACAATGAAGCTATTGTTGTCGGTCCGTAGGGATTTTTCTACTCGGTGTCGCGAAATAACACTCGTGTTAAGTCGAATCCAGTCGGCAGATTTTCGGTGATGACATATTTAATCCTAACGGGAAAGTACTTGAGAAAAATCAGACAGACTAACAGAGGATGAGCTAGTACACGCGCGCTACTTCGATTAACTCTACTGCGCTTTTTATCAGAACGTAGTCAGGTCCTAAGTAAAAAGAATAATTTAGAATCAGAGTGGTGGCGTTCTTTGTGCAGGTTTATTTCTTCATTAGCTCGTATTCTTGGGAGCAAGTGACTGGGAGTTATCAGAAAACGACTGCTCGGTAATTGCAAGTAGCTTGGGAAGCATTATTTTAGTTGAGCGATATACGCTTTAAATTTGTTTTCCTTCTGACTTACAAAAATTGGAATTGACTTCTGTTTGAATTCACTTCATGGTTTTAATTGCTCTCTCAATTCAAAGGCTCCTGCTCGCGCTTTCATGAATTAATAAAACTGCGTCGTCGTTTGAGTTTCAACTGTTTATTTTCAGCTCTGAATTCCTGAGTGACACGGTCATAATGTTCGAGAAGTGGCACAGAAATAATATTCGTCGAATGTTCCCGTTCATATGGCCTGACCGCGTCTGCACAGTACTTTGCGGGTTTCGCTAAATTACACTTTGAAAGCATTTCTGTAGTGATTGCTGTCGATGTGAATACCGTCGAAGATTGTGGATTTAACACTTATCGCCTCCGAAGATATTTAAATTTCGCGCTCGGTGAGTTTGCTACGCGTCGGTGATTCCTAACCTTTGTCTTGCGGACAATAGAAACCCTTTCCTTTAAACAATAGATGAGGCCATAAAAGGAGCAAAAGCTTGATTGTTGCCCAGCCAAAATCCTCACCAAAAGCTTGATACGGGCAGGATAGGTCCAATCTATGTTTTAAAGTAAAAATAATCAATTAAAATTTTTGGTAAAATATTGCCTAAAGTATGAATTACATAAAGAGAGTGCAATGTAAGATACATATTTCAAACTCGATGTATATCAAGAATCTTAAGAGGCTGGCATAGACGCTTTTTGGATTTATCTTGATGTTTTGAAAAGGTCATTATCCGTTACCATTTTTTTTTGTGTATCGTTAATATCGCGCTTTGAACCATGGCGTGGGTAAGTGCTTGTCCCATTATTATGACTACAAATATGTTAGGTCAAGGCGTACACCATAGTGTCAGACAATCGTTTGGTAGTGTTGGGATAGACAAAACATGTCTAGCCTTTGCCATAATCCCTGTTCCTTTTCGAAAACTTTTGTTGAAATTTGGTCAATTATGTTTTCTCCAAGAGAGTTCATCATCGATATACAACCAAGAAAGTTTGTGTAAATTAACCTTATCAATTTGTTTATATACAATTTTAATTTTTATTTCAAAAGTTTGGTCTAGTTTCCTTTCTTTTACGCTTTAAACACCATCGTAGTGTGTGTTTCTTAACAGTTAGAGAAAAAAAAGTCTATGCCATGAAAAGGTCAGGGGATGTGATATTTTTAAGTTCTTGGTTCATGGATGTTCTATAACAAAAAAAAAACAACTATCGACATTATTATGACTATTTAAATAAGTTTGGCTGTCATTAGCAAAGAGAATTAAATGACAAGCTTGTTAAAAAAGCACCTTGAGATATTCACATACTAGATTGGTAGAGTATGGCGCCCAAACAATGTAGCAGATAATGTTGGGTTCGAAAATGTGTGCGATCGTTTGGCCGGGGCTTTTACACTTCAAGATTTACCTTTAGAGTTTTTGTAGGAAAACATATTTCGTGAGGTCATGAATAAAGAAACACGTTCGGTATAGCTCATATGAAAGGCGAGTGAAGCTTACTACAAGAAACTGTGGTGCTGCGTCGTGCGGGGAGTATGATCAACTCATTGGCCGGTGTTGAATAATGTGAATTAAGGCCACCGTTAAAGTGATTCTGAAAGCCGACGGTTTCCAGGCGTTGAGGCTCTTTGTGGGAAGCGACCGTTCCACGAAGGCGCTTAATCGCCCGGAAAGTGTCAGCTCTCGAGGAGTTTTCAACGTGGTTTTCAATGTCGCAATAACCAAACCCAAACCAATTATTTGCCAAACAGACCACTCAGTTTAAATATGACCGTGATAACAACAAAACTAAAACCAAAGTAATTATCCAACTACTTTCGCCGGACACTCATTTGACAACCACTCCATTTCAGCACGTCCTTATCAATATAGCTGATGGATGATGGAAAAGGACAGAAGAGGGACGAAAATCCTATAGTAAAACAACTAAGAATAATGGTTAACTGGACTCATAATTGGCCTCGTATCATGAAAAGTCGATCAAATTCAAAGACAACGCTTTGTTAAGTGTCGCTAGTATGGCCCATAGAAGGAGATCGTGGAGCAAGGCTTGAGCACCAAACAAAGTCTTATTAATTCACTAAGGAAATTCAAACTCGCTGTTATTACAATGGCGACATTCACGAGAAGAATTCAAAGACTTGCTAAATAACTAGAAAAATTTGACCATCACAATGATGAAAAAAGATTGCAAAATAAAGCTTTTTGTTTTACAAAGGTTGAGAATCAGTGGTCGATTCCGGCAATTCTACTTTTTACAAAAAACGCGTATTACAAAAATGAAAAATGCCTTAAAATCAAGGTCTTTATTTGTATTTTACACTCAAAAACAAAAAAAAGGACACCCTTTTTTAACTTCGACTCGCCGTTATGAAAACCTGAGAAAAGTGCCCCCTTTTCTCACAAAAAGCGGGGCATTTTTAGGATTTGTCTTCGATATAAAGTGAACCAACTTTCTTGAGTAATATTTATATTTCACTAATCACAAAAAAGCGAGAAAGGAAAATTTCTCGAGTTTTTTTCAGCTTTTTGCCTTTTTATACAAAGTCGAAAAAAGTCGACTTTTTTTTAACTTTCTTTGTTTCGACTTTTTGGCGGACAGTTGTCAAAGAAAGGCCGGAATCCCAATCTTCGGGCCTCTCGACTGACAGCTGTCAAAAAATGGCGGCAAATTCTGAGCAATCCTGACGTTAATTTACAAGCGTTGCACACTTTGTGTTCGATCATAGTGGAGAGACTATGACTAAACGTTGACAGCTGTCACCTTGACAGCTGCCAGCCGAAAAGTCGAAACAAAGAAAGGTTACAAAGTCGACTTTTTTCGACTTTGTATAAAAAGGCAAAAAGCTGAAAAAACTTGAGAAATTTTCCTTTCTCGCTTTTTTGTGAATAGTGAGATATAAATATTACTCAAGAAAATTGGTTCACTTTATATCGAAGACAAATCCTAAAAATGTCCCGCTTTTTATGAGAAAAGGGGGCACTTTTCTCAGGTTTTCATAACGGCGGGTCGAAGTTAAAAAAAGGTGTCCTTTTTTGTTTTGAGTGTAAAATACAAATAAAGACCTTAATTTTAAGGCATTTTTCATTTTCGTAATCCACGTTTTTTGTAAAAAGTAGAATTGCCGGAAGCGGACCACTGATTTTGATGCAAACTATTTCGTTCATGGAGATTGTCTGTAATTGTACGACAACTGAATTACCTGAAAAACCACAACAGACGTAATTTTGGTTAGAAAGTGAAAAACATCTTAGATCAGCGTTAGAATTATGCAGTAGAGCTTCAATCATAGGCAAAATGTGTGACACAACTTGAGCAAAACAACGTTTTCTCTCGGCGTCCTTCCGTAATTTCAAAAAACATATTATTTTGTCGATAGCCACCCCCCCCCCCCCCCACCTCTTCCCCTTTTCAATGTTGCAATACGCTCCGTGGACACTTTCATCTTGTTACAACAGTGAAAAGGGGAGAGGGGGTCGAAATGTCAAAATTAGAGATGAAACACTTACGGGTTAAACGAAACCGGTCTTTTTCGGGGAGTGTCTCAACTGCTTTCTCCATGATTGTCTGAACTATATTTTACACAGTGTGAAGCTTTTCCAGTATCCTCACTGTTCCGTCCTACTCAGAGATACTTAGCATTATTGTTTAGCAAGCTATAAATCCTGTTGCACACCAGTGCAATTATTACGTCACATAGGTTAATTATTGGCGAGAATTATTTCACGAAATGGTTTCGAGGAGCCATTGGACGCAGAAAGGTGAAAATATGTTTTGTTTTTCACGTAAATTCTGTTCTTTTTTTACGGTTCACATGAGCAAGGCATTAGATTTCAACGCGTTCGCAACGGCTCACAACGATTCGCAACGGTTCACATCCCCAGATAAAGAAAATAAAGAGACTAGGGACTTTAAGATCCGAGACGCGACGGCTTCTAGAACGCGGTGGTTGATAAAGGACTGGGTCTAGAACGCCGTTGTTTGCGCGGGGGAAAAGTAAGGTTAAGATCCCCCGTCTCGATGCAAGACGACGCGGCTGCGAAACGCTGTTTATCAGTGTGATTATATTCGGCATTTATTTCGCAGAAACAACCAAGGTATTATTTAAGCAAGTCCAAGAAATGCTGTGTTTGTGTCTAAGAGAAGAGATCATAGACAGCAACAACAACAAACCTTTATTTCACCTCGAATTTAAAATAGCAAAAGAAATGCTAATGTCTCCGAGAAAATAAATAAAAAGAATGAGGTAGGTATGGAGTAATAAAATAAGTGCATAATTAAATATATATACAATTCCATAATTGATACAACAGGATAAAATTTTTACAACTATTTACAAAAGGGACAGCAGTCAGTATCAAATTCGAAGAAGAGTTTGTTCTGCTTCACGAAGCATACAGGCCGAGCAATCTTCCTTTTCCTCACTCGCAGTCACTCGGCGTATGTGAAGTTCTCCCTTGCGGATTACATGTAAGACCCAGCCAAATGTAAAGCCGATTTCCGAGTGGAAAATAGGGAAATTCCGTTGTTTCTTGACGAAGAAGGAGTACGAATGGCTTCATGGTCATATGTCCAAAACATTACTCAACTAAAAGGAAGGTATAAAAACACACAAAGTTTAATAAAATTGAATTAGATAATTCAAGTTTTAATGACTTAGTTTAGCGGCAAGTGAACGCAATAAACTGAGAATTAAATGCAACGGGACAAGATACGAGGAAAATATACAGAAGACTCCTGCATTCACTATTTGCAGTTGTAGGTCGTGACTTACTTACAAGCCTTGCTCGAAGGCGCTGCCATTCTATAAGCTTCGTACACGTGAAAAAAAAAAAAAAAAAAAAAAATCAAAAAAAATCAAAACCCTTCCATCTCTGCGATCGAAAATGTCGCCAGAAATTACGTCCCGTGATCCTAGATTGCTAATTTTTCACGTCTAGAGGAATATATCATCATTTAATTATAGCACTGGAAGGAATATACTCACGTTTTGTACAGAACGTCAAAATTGCCAAACTTACGTTCTCGACACGAGGTGATGCAATCAGAACGACGGCGTGAGCATGCGCAATATGTCACTTCTTCGAAAATTTACTTCCTTCCGCGTCTTACAGTCGTCGCGTCTCGGATCTTAAAGTCCCTACTCTTTATTTGTGTTATGTGAACCGTTGTGAACCGTTGTGAAACGCTGTAAACCGTTGTCAACCGTTGCAAAGCCAACTCAGGCTATATATTGTGCCAACAAAATCAAGGTCAGAAGTAGAAAATCTGCTTTTTATGGGTGGCAACTGTTCCCGAGAACTGTTGCATTGTCAGCGATAACTTGTGTCATGCCAGACTTCTGCTGCTGAGTTCAATCATTGGGTTTGTTATCAGCAGAATCACTCAGACAAATTTCGCGAGTCAAACTCTACACGGGCGTAAATTTGGGTCTCTACCTTGCCGTATTACATTACAAACACGATTTTTTGTTTTCTAACGTTTGCGGACTCAATTTGTGCTTAGCGAGACCATTAAATATTGCAGCGCACTAAGGCGCCCGCCAATGCGCGCAGACTGGAAACGAGTCTGCGGAAAACTATTCTGCATTGCTCCTAAGCCTCCAAATCCCGACGTAAACTACAAATAGATGGTTTCTTTTGCAATGTTTATGGTATTCTAGCACTTTCAGCACATGTATAGTGCAATTTCTATTTATTTTAGCTGAAAGGCAATTTCAGACAATCATGTGAAAAAGTGTTGACACATCTAAGCAAAACAGACGCTTTCTATCGGCGTCCTTCTGAAATCTCAAAAAAAAAAACCGTATTATTTTGTCGATAACCAACCCCCCTCTTCCCGTTTTCAATGTTGCTGTTTCTGTGACTGTTTGATGCTTGCGTGACATTGTAATAAGATAACTTTTTTTTTTTGCTTTGATTTAAGGAAATGGCTGTCAAAATACGTAACTAATTAGTCTGGAATTTCAATAGATCGTATTAGGTTGAAGTCTACGAAAGCCGAGGAGGGACTTCCGACTTCCGACTTCCGACTTCCGACTTCCGACTTCCGACTTCCGATTTCCGACTTCCGACTTCCGACTTCCGACTTCCCACTTCTGACTTCAGACTTCAGATTTCAGACTTGATGTCACATGGCTGAGCTGCGGAGTTCGATTGTGGATTCAAAAAAGTCATTAAGCCGATCATCCTGTTATCCAACTTGAAAGCTAGGAAGGAAAAGGAAAGACAGGCCTACACGGACTCCCAATGTGGTTTTTGTGGTTGCGTCGCATTATCAGAGCCTTCAAATTATAGTTTTGCTCTTACAAGCATGTCTTTTAGAGATTTACCTCTTTTGTAAGATATGATCGGAGGATTTTTAAAAATTGTTTTCAGCATAGGCTGGTTTTCTATGAACCTCCAGTTTTCCATCACGATTTGTTTAAGTTTCTTTACCGCAGGGTGGTATGTAGTGACAAAAGGCAATATTCTCTCTGCAGTTTCATGTTTTTGTGGTTTAAGAGCCGATTGTCTAGAGTCAAAGGTGACCTCTGACAGGGAACTTTCTATATATTCCTTTGGATACCCGCGTGCTTCGAGGCGTCGTTTAAAGTTTGCAAGGCACTCTTCAAATGTTGTTTTTGAGGAGTTTGTTCTAAGCAGTCTAATTGCTTCGCCTTTGATAAAGCCCTTTTTACCCCCGGAGGGTGGCACGAGGTAAAATGGGTATATTGAAAGGTTTCCGTCGGCTTGTAGTGAGTTTTGATGTCTAGGATGGATTCCTTTATGAATCTCTCTCCTTTGAACACCACTGTATCGAGGAAGGTTATTTAGTTCTCTGATATTTCGGCCGTGAATTTTATTGTTGGGTGGAATGTGTTGGCTTCTTCGATGAAACGTTCCACTTCATTTCTATTACAATCCCAAAGGGAGAAAACGTCATCAATGTAACGTTTCCATACTCTTGGCTTGGTATTGTTTTGTTGAATTAAATTTGTCTCTATCTCCGCCATGAATATATTTGCAAAAGACACTGCTGTTTTTGTGCCCATTGCGACACCATGTGTTTGGAGATAATTTTTTTATTGAACTCAAATGAGTTCTCTGTTAGGATCAAACCAAGCATTTCCCTTAGATAGTGTGTGGGGATCGGAGGATCATTGTTGTGGAACGTCTCATAAGCCTTGCATACTATTTTTATTCCTTCCTCTTGTGGTATATTTGTGTATAAACTGGACACGTCCATTGCTACTAAAATTGTGTCTTGGCCTATCTTTGTATTTTCTATAAAACTGATGAAATCAGTTGTATCCTTTATATAGGATTGTTGTTTTTGTGCGATATGCTGTAGCAATGTGTCCACAAAAGACGATATTTTTTCCGTTGAGCCGTCACAACCTAAGATGATCGGTCTTCCGACCGGAACAGGTTTGTGTATAGTTTGTGTGTGTAGAAAACAGGAATTCTAGGCGGGCTGGGAGTTTGAGCAAGCCATTTTTTAGTCATGTCATCGATGTGTTTGCCCCGATGCAGTTTGTCAATGATCCGATTGACCTTTGTTTGTGTGGTGTTCACCATCGGTGCTTCGAGAGATTTGTAGTGCTCTCTGTTCTCGAGTTGCACTTCAGCCTCCTGTATTTGTTTGATGTGTTCATGATGACCGTTGTAGTTCCTTTGTCCGCTTTTTTGAGATTTATGGCAGAGTTATTTTTTAACTCTTTTAAGGCTGCCATCTCATTGCGTGACAAATTATTCTTGGGCTTATTGATTCTGATATCAGCAAGTTGTGTTTTGACACTTCCTAACAAATCGGACTTGTCCGAAATCTTTGCGATACACGGCGAAACCAAATATTACGCCGGGTGACACATTTGAAAAAGAACTTAAGGACATTAAACCAGATGCTGAACAAAGCATAGTAGATGCCTTAACTCGCTTCCACAAACGTGGGCTCGAAGGCCAGAAAAAGAAACAAAGGGCATTTTCACAACCAACAAATTGGTGACAAGGAAACCTTTCAACGATACGCAATCAACAAACCACATTGTAAACCACAACAATGTAAACTTTCTAAAAGACATGCTTGTAAGAGCAAAACTACAATTTGAAGGCTTTGATTATGCGACGCAACCACAAAAACCACATAGGGAGTCCGCGCTGCCTGTCTTTGCTTTATGTCACGAAATCTGACGTCTGAAGTCTAAAGTTGAAAGTCGGAAGTTGAAAGTCGGAAGTCGGAAGTAAGAAGTCAGAAGTCGGAAGTCGGAAGTCGGAAGTCGGAAGTCGGAAGTCGGAAGTCGGAAGTCGGAAGTCGGAAGTCGGAAGTCAGGAGTCAGGAGTCAGGAGTCGGAAGTCGGAAGTCGGAAGTCGGGAGTCGGAAGTCGGAAGTCGGAAGTCGGAAGTCGGAAGTCGGAAGTCGGAAGTCGGAAGTCGGAAGTCGGAAGTCGGAAGTCGGAAGTCGGAAGTCGGAAGTCGGAAGTCGGAAGTCGGAAGTCGGAAGTCGGAAGTCGGAAGTCGGAAGTCGGAAGTCGGAAGTCGGAAGTCGGAAGTCGGAAGTCGGAAGTCGGAAGTCGGAAGTCGGAAGTCGGAAGTCGGAAGTCGGAAGTCGGAAGTCGGAAGTCGGAAGTCGCTAGTCGGAAGTCGGAAGTCGGAGGTCGAAAGTCGGAAGTCGGAGGTCGGAAGTCGGAAGTCGGAAGTCGAAAGTCGGAAGTCGGAAGTCGGAAGTCGGAAGTCGGAAGTCGGAAGTCGGAAGTCGGTAGTCGGAAGTCGGAAGTCGGAAGTCCCTCCTCGGCTTTCGTAGAATTCAGTATCGTCGCTTTCGGAAGGTTTATTAAACCGCGCAGCCGTAGGCTGGGCGGTTTCTTGCTCTGCCTTCGGTTTATTAACCGCGCGGCCGTAGGCCGAGCGGTTCTTGCTCGGCTCGCGGTTTACTTTTTTTAAACCGCGCAGCCGGAGGCTGGGCGGTTTCTTGCTCTGCCTTCGGTTTATTTATTTATTTTATTTTTTTTCGTTTTGTCAGTTACTAATCCCAAACCTCCGTGGATGATGTCATAATCAGCCAATTACAGGCCATTTCTCAGTTCTTTTGGGTTTTCGAAGCTGATTTATGTTTGCTACGTAGCGCTGACGATTAAGACGTTCCTTCAGTTCCGTCTACCACCCACAGGACGAAGCGTGAAGCTCAACAAGGGGTAGCACTCCCACCGATTTGTCCCCGGTAGGCTAGCTGCCTTTCTATGAGGTCAGCGGCTTCTGCCAAGACAAGGTCGTCCTCAATTTCTTTCACAGCTTCAAGTAAAATTTGGTCCTCCATCGTACTCTAGAATGAGCAACGAAGTAAAATTCAGTATTGTTTTATAACCTCGACAAGCCAATCAGCGCTCAGTTTGAGCGTCTTTACTCATAACAGCCAATCAACACAGTTTGAATGACCTTGTCTAAACATGTTACGTCTTATGAACCAATCAGCGTTTAGTTTAATTTTAGAAACCAGTCAACAATCAGTTTGAATGACCTTGTCTAAACGTGTTACGTCTTATGAACCAATCAGCGTTTAGTTTGATTTTAGAAACCAGTCAACAATCAGTTTGAACGACCTTGTCTAAACATTTCTCGTTTTATGAACCAATCAGCGTTTAGTATAATATTAAAAACCAGTCAACAATCAGTTTGAACGATCTTGTCTAAACATATCTCGTTTTATGAACCAATCAGCTTTTAGTATAATATTAAAAACCAATCAACACTTAGTTCAGGCGTTTCTATACCCGTTATAAGCAATTGACTCCTTTTACTTTTCGTTCATAGAAACATCATGATCGGAGAGAGAACGTACGAAAACCCATTGTTATTAGGGAAGAAAAGCCTAAGCTTAACAGACTCATTGAATCAACCATAGTGGCAGTGATCAAGACTGAACTCGTGTTAGTGACAGAGTAGTTGGACAAGTACCGAGATTATGTAGCAGAAAGCTTGTTAGCTTTGGATAATATGGCCTTATCCCAAGTGACAAAACGTGGGGAACTATACATAAGCTTTTATAAAAGGGTGGCAAGTATAAAGAACAAGCTTTTCAAACGTTTCGAATTATCATGACAACCTAAGTTTATTAAAGAGTTTTTACATTACATTATATCTTCATTGCTTAAAAAGTCTTACAATACAAATAGTGTTCTACTAATGACTTCATTCTCTGGTTTGCTTCTTTGGCAAGTATGAAGAACGAGCTTTTCAAACGTTTCCTATTATGATGGCAACTTAAGTTTATTAAAAAGTTTCTACGTCACATCTTCATTGCGCAGAAAGTCTTACAATGCAAAAAGTGTTCTACTAATGACTTCATTGTCTGGTTTGCTTCTTTAAGATTTTCTCCTAAATAAACTATTAACAAATCGCATTCCCCATGAAAACCTGATGAAGTTTTTATCACACGCCCAAATGGCCACAAAGGTGACACAAAAAATTCGGCAAAAGGTAACACTTTGACTATATCGCTTTGCTTCGTCAGTTTGCACATTAATCGTTTTCTCTTGCATTGCCTTAAAATGGCCTCAGGATTCCATAACTGTGTAAATTAAAAAGAAATCACTTTACTACAACCTTAACAAAACACGTAAAAATGGATTCCATTCAGAATTCATTTTGGCTACGGCTTCTTCAAAACTATTACCAAGAATTGTGTTATAAGTATGAGAATATAAATTTTGGTCAATATAAAGTATACAGATGTTAATATGATAATACCAATACGGTCCACGCTTTGAATAAAAAGGACAGACAAATTCTGGTTCGCGATATTTCGATCTGTTTCTCCTCCTAGAAAAACTATTTTTTTTTTAACGCTACAGTTTTGATATGGGGTAAACTTCGTTTATACTGATTTTCATTCATAACAAGACCATAATTTTTAATTTCACGATTTAAAGTTTGTTTCAAGGGGTGCATAATTACATCATACATTTCTTGGCGATGTTTTAATGTTAGTATGTATTGCTTGATCTCCCTCGGCAACATATCCCAATAGCTCTAATACATAAAAATTAAGAATAATCTCTCAGGACCCTTTCTATAACTTCTTGATAATTAAAACCTAACAGTACTCTATCTTTTAAAGTGCGGCTCCAAAAATACCCGTAAATAAACAGATCGTCATTAGGCACTTGAATCTTTTCTTTAAGAGTATAAATCCCGTTGGCTAAATTCCATTCATAAACAGGCGATGCGACCACTCTAATGCCGCTTCGACCTCACGCGTTTTTCAATGTCACATAATCAAACAGTTCTTTATGAAGCGGTCCAAAAACTTTTCGTCTCTCTCGAATTTGCTGCCACATGGCGAGAGAAAAAATATGCTCTTGAATCTCTTTAGGTATTATATCCTTGTAACTCTAAAATAAAAATAAAACTTCCCACCATTGACCTGTCCTTTCTAACACGCATCGTAGAAAAATAATTTGTTTGCAGTAAAAAGAAATCAATTCCTAAAAGATGCTGGTCACATAAGATCTTTGCCCGCCCGCGAAAGAAAAGTTTGATTCAGTTCAGCGAGATCACAAAATGAATACTTGAATGAAAGCGCGTGGAGTTACAAACAAAAGAGATATACGTGCATATACAGTTTTACTTCTTTATTCAGTTCCTGTCGATCACGAGCGCACTCTTTTTCTAGCAATCGTAACTATAAGATCTTGAATTTCGACAGGTAAATAATGCTCTAAACTCACTTGATCAAGTTCGTCGTGTACGTCGGTGATAACAACATCATTCAGACTTTGGGGTTCTTCGGTTCTGGATGGTTCGGCGTCAATCTACGAGCGAAAGAAAAGTTTGAGTTAAGTTCTGCAAGATCACAAATTGAACGCTTGGATAAAAGCGTATGGATTTACAAACGAAAGCGACTCGAAATGCAACACGCACCAGATTCTCTTCTCGGAGCCGTTTAAAAGCCATTGTTCACTTAAGGTTTTAAGCGTAAGCGTTATAAAGCAGTGAAAAGTGAAGTCAGGAGCGATGAAGCGACTGTGAGTGATAAAAGCGTGTGCATTCTTTTTAAGGCCATAGTGCGTCCCTCTCGGGAAACATACCTATGTCTGAGTAACTCTTTTGTTAAAAGAAAATTAACACTTCGATCCTACGTAAAATTTTAAGTGGTTTTTGTCGAATTTCGTTCGCTTCTTAACGATATTTGTTGATTCTTTCTCGAAAACACGTTAGTAACCATCACGCAGTAATCATTTGACTGTTTTTTTAAATTGACAATCTATTAGACGTGTGCAAAAAACCTAATTAGTTTCCGTACAGAAACACAACTTGAACATGCAGTGATTATGCAGACACGCTAAGTAACTCTCTTTTGTTTAAGTAAAATTAACATAAAGTTCGATCCTAAGTGAAATTTGGAGTGGTTTTGGACGATTTTCGTTCGCTTCCAAACGATGTAAGTCAATTCTTTTTCGAGAAAGATTTAGTAAACATCGCACAATAATGATCAAACTAGTTTTTAAATTTTTAAATCCATTAGCGCATACGAAAAACCAAATGGTTTCGTAAAAGAAAACAGAACCCTCCCTTGGGTATTTTTTAAAGAAACATTTACATGCAGTTTGATCCTAAGTTAAATTTTGGGTGGTTTTTGTCGATTTTCGTTCGCTTCCAAACAATGCAAGTCGATTCTTTTTCGAGAACGAGTTAGTAAACATCACGCACTAATCGTCTGGCTGGTTTTTAAAATTTGTGTGCAAAGAAATCAATTAGTTTCGGTACAGAAACACAACTTAATATATACAAGTACCAGCACATGGGTATGCAGACCGCTGAGGGAACTTGATCCTTTTCGTTCGTATATAAGCGTGCAAGATTTCATTCTTGTCACTTGCTCTAAGCATTTTATGCGCTGTTCTCACTCGCTCTTTAAACAATTATGGCTTCACTTCGTCGCCCTCGTCGCTTGCAAAACCTAGCTCCTGAACAAGACAGCCTAGGCGCTAACTTTATATGCCAGGATGAATTTCGCATTGACCAGCTGCCACGTCTAAGAAGGACAGACTGCTGCCGAGTTTTGCTGCACAGCCGTTGCCTAGAAGAAATGCTGAACCGTACCACCATCTGCGGAAATTGCCGCCAGGACAGAACGCCGGAAAATACGCGAACTTTGCCTTTGGACGAAGAGGAGCCAGAAAATTCCTTGTTTGGGCCAGGTACAATAGTTTTCATGCTTCGTTTACAGCGCACAGTTTTTGATGAAATAGACCCTTACAGACGCAACGGTTTGCCGAATCCTCATCGTCTTGCGTCACCTCTGTGGAACAGTTTACCGTTTGAAATTCCTGATTTTTATTTGCTTGAGTATCTGTCAAACATTGAAGGTTTTATCCGCGAAGAACCCGGAGAAACAATGTATTTGCACGGCTTTGTGGTTTTACCGACACCTGTGACAACACTAGCACGACATAGCTTTTATGAATTATTTTTAATGAACATACCTGAAACAGTTTTAGAACTAGTGAACGGAATACGTTTTCGTTTTTTATTTCATCACGACGAATCACAAACTCGGGTAACTATGACCACAATTCATGTGTATTCTTTTGGTGAATCATCTTGGTACCCTGCTGACAGCCCTTATTATTTGTAATGTTTTTCCAGCACCGACAATAGAACAGCGAGTTGTCCTGACAGAAGAAAGGTTGTGGGAATTTAGAGACCAGGGCAGACCTTTTGAAACTCATAATTCACTAACGACATCATGGAACATTGTGCCGTATCCAGTTAGTCCTGTAAACTGGTTTATTTTTTTATAATTTGCTACGTGATTTTTTAGATGGCATGTATTACTGCACTATTCTAGATAACAGGCCCGTGTTGTATTTGCACGCAGATGTATATAGCCCTTTAAATGTTCAGTTATATCCCATGTATCGTTTTACTATTTATAACATGATTTTGTTCAATACTCCACCACAGCTTTATTTTCTTATTGACTATATCAAATTTCGTTTCTTTTTTATGTCTTCTTCTGTCATTCCCCGTGAGGAAATTTTCATTGAAAACTTAACCTTTCGCACGGAGTATTCAGCACCGCGATATCATAACTTACAATGCGAGCAATAAAATATCTGTAAATTATAATTATTTATCTATTTATTTTTTCTCAATAAAAAAAAATGTGTTTAACAGTAAAAATGGTGTTTTTTTTCTTACTGCGCATGCGTGTTGACCTATTTTAGAGCAAGGAATGTCTCACACGGGTGCAGAGACAATTCATGACCCCTTACATTACGTTTTGACCACTTTTACTTTTACTTTACTTACTTTATTTTCAACCATAATTTAAAGAATTAAATTTAAATATCTACAAACCCGCTTGTAGCATAGCTAATCTAGGCGGGTTGTATTAATTATAGTCATATTAACTGAGCAAAAAGTGATTTAAAAACAGCTACTAAATAAATAAACATACACACATCAATAGTTAATCAAACACATAAGTAAAAAGGTATAAAGCAAATTAAGAGGTGTAAAGTAGATAAACGGCTAAATGTAAGTTTGAAAACTATAGTGTATAATAATTACTTGTGTTTAAATTCAGTATTAGAGAATGGGCATCAACATAACAGTCCTCAATTTCAAGTACAGTTAGAAGCACCTTATGAATTTTTCTTTTAAATGCTCTTTTCGTGAGCTTACGCCAATCGGGGTGTAGACAATTCCATAGTCTCGTACCGAAAGCAGGAAAAGACTTAAGTTTTATATGCAATCTGGATTTCTGTACAAAAAGATTATCTGCACACGAGAAACGCGTGTTGTAAGCATGAATGTCAGATGAATGTATGAAGAGTTCACGAATATTTTTAGGTGTAGAATGAGTAGAAACATCATGCATTATGGTTGAGACCGTTTCAAAGTAGAGCATATTTACAGGTAAGATGTTGGAAGCAACAAAAAGAGGGATGGCATGAGATCTTTTGCTGGCAAAGAAAATTAGGCGGAGTGCACGCTTTTGCAGAGTGAGAATCTTTTTTAAATCACACTGAGATGCTTGGCCCCAAACAGGGAGACCGTAGAGCGTGTAGTCACTTGGAAGTTAGTGCGCATGCGTGATGTGCCCCTTTCGACAGTAAGAGACAGAGTATCTTGTCCCACATGGGTCAGAGTCCCACGCCATGTTCAATATATAAGATGCTTTCCATCTATTAGGGGAGTAACTAGGGGTACTAAGCCAACTAGGGCTTGGTGCCCTAGCCTTCTTAGGGTTAAAGGTTGGGTCACGTGGTCTCAGGGCTGACGTCACCAGTAGTGACGTCATGGCCTAGGGTTATTATGTTAATAAGTTAGGGTTAGAACCTCCATCAACGTGGCTGGGTTAGGACTCATTTGCATAACAATACTGGAAAAAAACCTACGTCACAGATTTAATCACGTCAGCAAAATTAATGAAATGCTAATGATATGTACTGCGCTCTGATTGGCTACGGACCGTTGAGACGGTCTATACTACTACTCGCGCAATATGGCTCAGGATCTTGCGTTTGAAAAGGTGTATCAGCTCTTGGCAATCCAGGAAATCAGCTCTCTCTTCCAACGTAAGCGTGTCGGTAGCACTGTTCCATACCACGCCCAATACGTTCTTTTCACTCCCTCCTTGCAGAAACGTTGCTGCTTTCTGTTCTTCTCTGGGGACTTCTAATGTTTCCAATTTGCTTGACACCCAGCCTTTTACTCTGAAACCACCGGTCTCCCGTACGGTGTCTATCTCTCTGGTCAGGTCGCGTGCTTCTTCCTTGGTTGGTACCGAGTCGCAGATGTCATCCATGTAGGTATTATCCTGAATAACTTGCGCTGCTGCTGGGAAGGCTTTTTTCGCTTCTTCTGCTGTTTTTCGAAGGGCTATCTGTGCCAGAGACGGGGTTGGTTTATCTCCGAATGTCAAGACTGTTTTGACCTAAACGTCTGGCACACGGTGTGTCTGTAAGTTCCTCCACAACAACTTGTGCACATGTTGGTCCATTTCTGGAATGCGGATTCTATGGTACACTTTGGATATGTCCCCAATGAACTCCACCTGATTTTCTTGGACTCTGAGAACAACACCAAACAGGTCATTCAACAGGTCGAGTCCTTTCATCCAATATTCGTTTAACTTGTGCCCTTGGAACGCAGCCGACGAGTTGAACACAATCCGAACCGGCGTGCTCTTGCTTTCCAGTCTTAAAATCTCGTTGTGTGAGATGAAGTGGAGGGGACCAGAGTACTCTCTTGCCTCTTTCTGTAGTTGATTCATTTCAACCATTTCGAGATCACAGAGAGCGGCGTGATCTGGATTTCTCAACAGCCGGCGTTCGGTTGCCTCTAATTTCTTCATTGCTTGAGACTTGTTGTTAGGTAACTGACGTGGGTCCTTTTTTCCACAGATAAGAGATTAGCCACTGATTGCCTATCTTCTCGCAGGATTCTTCTATGATCTTCGCTTCTTCCCTTTCAATCTTACTGAGCTTTCCAGCTTCACAACTACAAGGCTTTACAGAAACACCCATACTTTCCGTGGTCCAACAGTCTGTCATGTCCTCAGGCGTTTCAAGCTTGATGTGGTAAAGATGACTGGCTTCTGACTGCTTGCCAGGAACTGCTCCAAACACCACCCAACCGAGAAGTGAATGACGGGCTACCACATTTCCTGCCTCTCTCGTTTCTCCCGTGTACAGCTTCGCTTGATCTATTCCAATGAGCAAGTCTATATGTCCATTTCCTCGACGAAGCTGACTACTTTTTCCGAGTCCAAGTTGTCTTGCAATGTCGGCAACCTTGACATCTGTAATGTCCTTTCTGATAGAGGGAATTCCGATTGCTTGTATGACGTGTGCGCTGGGGTCTTCAAGTGATCTTATGCGGACACGATAACTCTTTGTTCTGAGTTCTTCTTTTTGGCCGCCCACCCGTCGCTCTCATCCTGGATTTCATCTCCCTGTTCATCCACGCAATTAGCTGTGCCAGGGTTGAATCCTTTCTGCTGTTCTCTAGTTGACGGTAAGAGCCAATATGTGATTGTTATCCATGTCCTGCGACCGTCCAACCTCTTTAAGTGTGGTAAAACGTCTTTGCACTAGGTGCACTAAATCGCAAAACCTAGCATCTTTTCCTTCGCGAAGAGGTCGGAATCTTACGATGTCCTGAGTGACGGTGTCAGCTACAAATCTGGGGTCCCCGTATATTGAATCGAGATATTCCCAGGCTGCGTCATAATCCGTGCCAATACCTTTTATGTACTCCAACGGGCGTCCCTGTAAACCTGTACGCAACAACATGATTGCGTCGCTCTTGCCGTATCGGATATTGATTGCATGCTTGAAGTCAGCTCTGAAAATGGCATAGTCTCTCACGTCACCATTGAACCAGTGTATTTTGGGTTTTTCCATTTTAAATCAACAGGGGGTATGACCATGGTTGTGCGCTTCGTTACTTGCTTGACTATTACTTCCCACTCCGCTGATGATTACATTTTGATTGGTCAGCGATGCTGTTGCTGCTGTATTATTGAAGTTTGTTGCCGGGGTCTCAGTCCCATTATCAACCGTTTCATTCTCATTTTCGCCAGTTTCTCCATGGTTGTTTTGGTAATCATTGTTTTCTCTGGGTGGGGTTTCGATTTCGCCTTGGTTTTCATTGTTGTCTGTTGACGAGTTTTCAATTTCGTTTTCCAACTCCGGTTTTCCGTTTTCCACGTTCAATTTAATGTAATCCAGAGCATTAGTTTCCAATTCAAGAAAGGCGTTTTGGCAATCCGCTAACCATAGTTCTTCCTGTTCAAAGGCTGTATCGTTTTCCATCTGCTCCGTGTAAGCGCCATGCTTGATAATCAACTCCCCATATGCATCCTTCACTAGTTGAAGGGCTTACGTTATTTCCTCTCTCGGCCTGTTGTCGGTCAGTTTTTTCCTCAGCGCTTTGCTGTGTCGGGTTAGCGTCGCTTTAGCTGTCGTTCGCCCTAGCTTTGCTGCTTCAGCCATAGAAAATTTTGACTCCTAGTGGACCCCAGGATGGCAAACAGAAATAGAATGAAGTGGTCCATGTTTCATTTAAACACCAAAAAAAAAGCTGCGTGCAAAACCAAATCTAACAAGAGGTTTAAAAAAAAAAACTTAAAACTGCGCTTTTTTAACTCTTTTGCGCTTAGAAAAACATTACGTAATAGTTAGCAACAACGTTTTGCGAGAAAACATTACCCAGAAACAATTTAAAAGATGGTTAGGACTTGTTTCCATATCTCAAACCGCCCTTGGATACCTTGTGATGCGTACACAAAGCAAATACTGATTATAGGCCTAAGCACTGAAAATACTGATTAGGGTTAGGGTTAATGCAGGGGGGTTAATGGTTAGCTTCTTTATAGCGTTCGGGTTTCCGATATGGTACCGCTTTAAAACTCACGGTTAGTCATACTGTCCGACTGCGCGTTTGTTATCTTTTTAATCTTTAGGCAAACGTTCAGGTCTTGAAACGTGATAAAGTTACCGCGGTTATCTACTGTTACATAACAACCGACTTCAATTACGCGAAACGTGACTCTCGCTTTTCAGCATATGAAGGTGTTATGTTACAAAGGGTTTTGTACCTTACTTTACCATGAGGCCGAAGGCCGAATGGGCTATTGATTCAGAGCTCATGAAGGTGAGAGGAATAATTGTTTTAGTAAAATCCAACTAGTTGCTCAAAAAAATATCGAGACAAAACATCTTTCGCTAGTTAAAGCTATTCAGCTGCCATTGTTTCGGTTTTCAAAGCCGGCGCTTTTCGTTACTAGTGGGCTATAACAAATAGCCTACTGGTAGCTCAACCAATCAGAACGCAGCATTGATAATAGACCACTAATTGGATTTTACTAAATATAAATAGCTACTGGAAGATCAAGCAACAGGAATGAACTTCCCTGGTGATAAAGGCCACCAGAAACAATATATGTAAAACAAGAGCATGAATAAAATATACATAACGACAGGCAGTATTATGAAACAAATATAGTAAAATATTATGTGTTATAAAAATAATGCTGACTGAAATTAAATAACAATTACATTAAATCTCTGCTATCAGTAGCAAAACAGTATAGTCTTAGGTCTTTTTTGAACATTGATTTGTGATTCCCTCTTCCGAATAGATATAGGTAAATGTTTCCGAAGACGAGCAACTCTAGGAAAAAAAGACGACCTAAATAATTCTGTTCTTGCATAGTTAGTTTTAAAAGTTAGTTCAGTGTTCCTCAAAATATCGGGTTCATGCTCAGAATTATAAAACTGCAAATAATTAGGGATATCGAGGCCATATTAACTATGCAGGTCTTTGAATGAAAAAAAAAAAAATTAAGAGTAAATAGATTCGTCTAGAAGATAGCTACATTAGACCAGTCTTACTCAAACGTTCTTTGTAAGAAATCCTATTC